>BGPR01006881.1:28373-54376 GCA_013235015.1 Araneus ventricosus
CTGTGCTTCGTTCAGTTGCGTATTGCTCTTCAGGTGTTTAGCCTGGTACCTAGACACCGCCTTGGTCTTCTTAGACGTCTCTCATTCTTCAGGTGTTTCTAGCCGTAGGCCCAGCATTCTGAGGCAGTCTTCTTCGAGACAGTCTCTCCAGTACTTCAGGTGTTCTATAGCCCTTGGCAGCCCATTCTGTGGCGATCTTCACCGAGACAGTCTCTCGTACTTCAGGTGTTTCTATGCCTAGACAGACATTCTGGGCGAGTCTTCTTCGAGACAGTCTCTCCGTACTTCAGGTGTTTCTAAGCCCTAGACAGGCCGCTGCTGGCGGTCTTCTTCGAGACAGTCTCTCGTACTTAGGTGTTTCTAAGCCCTAGACAGAGCCACGCTTCACTGTGCGGTCTTCTTCGGGGCAGTCTCTCCGTGCTTCAGGTGTTTCTAAGGCCTGATACCTTGGAGACCCCTTTGGCGATCTCTTCCGAGACAGTCTCTCCGTGCACTTCAGGTGTTTCTATCAGCCTTAGACCGCAGGCGTTCTTCGTAACTGAGACAGCTCTCTCCGTACTCAGGTGATTTCCTAAACTTCTAAATTAGTGAAGGAAGCAGTTACTTGTGACATGCCACATTAGGCCAAAAATTTAGTGAAGGAAGCTCTTATTTATGACATGCCACAATAAGCCGATAGTTGGGAATCTACTGTATTTATAAACAGGTGAAGGAAGCTGTTACTTATGACAAGCCACATTAGGCCAGATAGTTGGGAGTCTACTGCTCTTATGAGTCAGCAAAGGGTGTTACTAATGACATGCCGCGTTAGGTCGGATAGTTGGGAGTCTACTGCTGTAAATTGAAGACGAAATCAGTTTTGCGACGAGCCACACTAAACCGGATAATTGGCATTCTACTTCACTTTTAAATTCATAAGTAATAGCTTCTGTCTCCAATTTAAAAGTGCTGTATACTCCCAACTATCCGCGAGGGAAGCTGTTACTAATGACATGCCACAATAAGCCGATAGTTTGGAGTCTACTGTGCTTATATACTGGTTAAGGAAACTGTTACTTATGACAAGCCACATTAGGCACGATAGTTTGGAATATACTGCATTTATAAATCGGCGAAGGCAGCTGTTACTTATGACGTGGTTCCTCCAGTCCTGCAGAGTCACTGCCTCCTGAGACGTGTCGCTCACAGCGTATAGCTCCCAGTCGTAGCGCAGTTTCCTGTCACCGCACTCCGTGACGCACTCTGCCCTCACGGCCAGCCAGTCGCTGGGGTTGACGACGAAGCCCTCCTCCGTCACCCGGCAAGCGACCGACTTCTCGCACCTGCCAACAAAAGTAGAGCACTTCACTATAGTGAGTACGAAACACTAATAACAAAATCAAGAAATTTTATATAGTAAAATCCTTTATTAATGTACTTAAAAGGAGGATCTTTTTTCCAATTCCTACTATTAGTTCACACTCTCCCTATATATATTTATTTATATATCTTGTTCAAATTTTCAATCGTTAATAAAATACTTTTTATTCATCCACTCAAGTTCAAATACATTTTTTTGAACTTCTAATGGATGACACTTGATGTTAAAACAGTTTTTCAAATATTAATTCATTAATTAAATTGAATTAATTAATTTTAATTTTATATGGGAGAAAGCATATGTCGCCTTGAGTCGTTTGGTTCGAATTTTTCTCAATAGATGGAGCTAGGTTTGCCAGCTTCTAGACCTAATATTCTTTGTTTTCTGGTATGTTCACGAAGGCTTTATTTTTTCATGTATTTTTGTCAGTGACGAAGCGTGTAGATCGCTGACCTAAGTAGGAATTGACTTTTAATTTTTTTATATTACTTGTTTATCAGAAAGCTGTACAACAAAACAAAATATGGCAAAACGGCGGCGCTGATAGAAAAGCTCTCATGTGAATTGAAATTTTAATGACATTCGTAATCGATATATTTAAAATAATTAGCAAACCCAGAAGACCAGTACCCTAGTCCCAATCACTGGATCGATGTCGATAATATTTATTGCATATGGAATTGTCTATGTATGTCGTCAATGGTCCCCTGCCCACCACCCTCCATTTTCGAGAGAAATCGAAAAAAATACTTCTCCACTGTACATTCTAATGAGTAAGAATCTTCAAACAGTCTCCCAGACCAAACCACTGGACCGATTTGGACAATATTTACCTCATATGGAAGCTTATGAAGTTTAGGTATGTCATCAATGATCACTTGCCACCCACCAACCTCCGTTTACAACAGAAATCGAAAAAAATACTTCTCCACTGTACATTCTCTATGGGTAGAAACCTTGACAGAGTCTCCCCAGTCCCAACCACTGGACCGATTTCTACATTTTTTAATTTCGTATGAAAGCTTATGATGTCTAAATATGCCATGAACGGTTCGCCTGCCCACCACCACCCTCCAGTTTCGAGATATATCACAAAATATAACTTCGACAGATTCCTTCAGCCTCTACAACAGCCAATTTATTTGCCCAAGTTATGAGCATAACTACAGGCTTTTGATATTAAGGGCCAACAGCTGGTCTCCGAAGGCGGCTAGTATATTTTAATTTTTAATGAATGTTTAGGAATTTACTTTCTTTCGATAAGAGGCGCCTTGCTTTCGGTAAGAGTTTTTAGCACCTAGCGTTTTTGCGATTGCATTTTGATCCCTGGATTTTCTGTAAAACTTTTTCTGCTTTCAAGTACTCGAAGTGTTTTTTAAACTCTTTATTTTTATAATTTTCTACATTTTGTCTCTAATATATATTCACAACTCATTATTATGATTATTAGGAAATATTGTAATGGATATTTTTCTCTAATTCCCTACCTGATGTCGCCTCTCGCGCAGTATAAAAATCTAACTAAAATCAACCGATTAAATGATAATTAAACGCTGAAAATATTAAAATAGTGTAATACACAAATGCACAGAATTTTCAGAACTGTAGCTCATCAGGATGAAAAATTAAACTGATTAAATTAATTCAATAAAATTGATCGGGTAGCTGATAATTGAGTTCCGAAAATGTAAAAGTGTACTGTCATCGAGAATATGCGAAGGTACAAAATTTCAAAACTATAGCTTATCGGGTATCGAGCGAAAATTCGATCGCAAAACCCCGTCCCTACAAACATGAAAGATGTCAAGTTGAATAAAATTGAGTAGAAAACGCTGAAACACATATCAAAAATAAATTTTGTCTTATATCAGAGGTTCTCAACCTGTGGTACGCGAAGGAGTGGTTAGGGGTACGTGAAATCAAAGTTGTTAAGGGTGGAAACAAGAAAACAAGGGATAAAAAATGTTACTGAATTTTGTTTCTCCAAGTGAATACTTACTATTCAATAATTTATACCACTTGCATAGTTGATAACAACAGTGTTATTTTTAGCTCTCCTTATAAGTTAATGCGAATTTATTTCAATAGTCTTTCTTTTGTTTTGCTTTGAAATAATACTATTTTAAAAATGGAATAAAATGTAAAATAAAAAATAAATCCTGCTGTTATTATTATTACTAGGTGCGTTCGAAAAGTTCGGTGAATGGTCCCATACTTGAATAACCGCGCTGGTTCGGATGCTGCGCTCACGCTGACGCAGTGAGAGACACGGCAACTAGTGCCCCCTAGCGTCCAAATCACGACAGTTAAGCGGAAGTGCGCGCTACGACCAATTTAAAGAGTGATTGTGAGAAGGCCCGTCACTGCGAAATGGAGCAACGCGTGAACATCAAGTTTTGCTTCAAATTAGGCAAAACGGCGACGGAGGCACACGAAATGTTAGTGAAAGTGTACGGTGTGGACGCAGTGAGCAAAAAGTGTGTTTTTGAGTGGTTTAAACGCTTTAGAGACGGAAAGGAAGATGTCAAAGATGAGCCGCGTTCGGGTCGACCACCAACAAGCACAACTCCAGACAACATCGAACGAGTGCTATGGATGCTTGCGGATGATCCACGGCTGTCTTTGAGAATGATGGCAGAAGAATTGAAGATAAGCCTAGACAGTGTAAGCAACATTATTCACGAACATTTGCAAAAGCGTAAGAAAATGGTCTACGCTTTACCGACATTGCGCAGATCCAGCAACGTGTGACAACGGTGAGATACCGAAAGAAGCGTTTGCTGACGGTTTCCAGCAGCTGTACAACCGATGTCAAAAGTGTATTGTAGCTAATGGTGATTACTTTGAATGCCAGTAAAGGTATTTTGTTTGTATACATTGTTTCCTTTATTTTATGAGACCATTCACCGAACTTTTCGAACGCACCTTGTATTTAGAGTCATTTGACTCTTTAAATTACCTAACCCATTAACGTTATTAATAAAATCTTCTTTGGATAGACGGATGGTTGGGGGGTGGGGTGGATATGGCAGTGGGGGTACGCGAAAATAAAAAGATTTATCAAGGGGTACGCGAGGGAAGAAAGTGTGAACCCCTGTCTTATATTGTTACGACAATTCTTCCGGTGAGTGTACCGTGAAAACAGTCAAGAAGCAGGATTTTGGAGAACGACGCTTTATTCTCAAATATTCCTGACACAGGAAACACAGGAAACAAGAAAAATCAGCGGGAGTGACCTCCCCGAAACTTTCTCGCATATGATCAGTAACGTGGGGTGGATAAACACCCAGTTGGTAGGTAAACATTTTTGGGGTATTTACCCAAGACCTGGTTATTTTGAAAAAAAATTATGAATGGTGATTTACAATGAAACATATCAAATTTATGAATTCCTAAAAACTTAATATTTTGCAAAAAAAAATGTGTATGTTCGCCATTTTTACGCGCGCTGAGGTACCACAACTTTATTTAACGTTTTTGAGTACGATATCTTACTATAGATTTCGCACAAAATTTCAATACACATCTGGTTAATCACAGGAGTCCATCTCGAGAATGTCAAAACGTTTCGTTTTGGGGATTGCCATAATTTCCGAAGCGCGTGTTTCCGGCTAGCTTCAATTTCCGCCAAGGTCAAACGCCAACCATACTCACTTGAGTAAAATAAGCGAAACGCTCGCCAACAGACAGTCGTAATGTGCATTTTGAACTAAATATGTAATTTGAACACCTGTTTTTCAACCGATTGAGATGAAAATTGGGCACAGATCTATAATTAATATTAATCCATCATTATCCATCATCCATTAGCATCCGCGATATCAAGTTTTATTTATCTAAGTCAAAGGGCTTATGAGATACAAGTATGCGATTATACAGACCGACAGACAGTCAACCCGTTGACGGATTTGGCCCAAAATTTTATACGGACGTAGATTCATGACGATAAAATCGTGTACGAAATTTTATCCATCTAGCTATTCAAGTTTTTGAGTTATAGTGTTCACATGACCGCGGACATACAGATAGACAGACTTCCATTTGACGGATTTTGTCCAACATTTGATAGAAGCTTACAAATTATGTTTAAACACCACATACCAAATTTCCTCCCCGTAGCTCTCATAGTTTTCGAGTTACCGTGTTCACAGACAGACATAAATCCAAAGTTGTGTTTTTCGGACTCAGGGAGGTCTGAAACGTGGAGATTCGTCAAAATCTCGAGTTCGAATTCTTTGACGATTACAATACTTTCTCTTTGTATACTTCGTGTACGAGAAAGTAAAAAAGCTACAAATTAGCAACGCAAGCAGACATCAAATCACTAATAATAACAGCAATGGCACGAGTCATTGGCTGGCATCCATTATGAATCTCTGTAAATGTCTGTTCCCAACCATGAGTCTATTATTGCAAGGAAGTGACATTACAGGTTCGTGACAACAGGAAACGGTTTGAAATCTACAGTGACCTCTCACTTGTACGCGCTCTCTTTTATGGGCGTTTTTCACTAATGAGCGTTTTTTCCGCGGTCCCGGCCAGGGATATAGGAAAACAATGATAACTCTTATTCATTTACGCGCCGCACTAAAAAAGTACCTCTCACTTATGCGCGTCGCAAAAATTTTTTTAGTTCAAAAAGTTTTTTTTCTCAGCAGAACAAAAACGATTTTTGCTCTGCTTCTAGTAATGCATTCCCTCTCCCTTTCTCTATTGTTCAGATTCCAGGAACACATTCCTCTAACTTATGCACAGGGGTGTACGTGGGGGTTCTTGTGATTGACGTGTGTGATCTTTGTGTTCTTAAAAAATAATTAACGGAAGTTCTACACGTATTTGCGTTTTGAAACTAATCTTATTGACATTTTTCAGTAGTATATACATAGTACAGTGGAGTCTCCCTATAACGTAATCGCTTGGTTCCAATTGAAAAATTCGTTATAGAGAAAATTTCGTTATACGGAGATTAGAGATTTTTACAGTTATTTAAGTAAATGTTCCAAACTTTTCAATAGGTACGATAAGTTCAAATGTATTTAATTATGATTTTCAATTAAAAATGAAGTAATATATAATATAAATTTGTTAAAATTATACTAATTTTTATTGTATAAATAAAATGCTCAAAAGTGAAGACAGTTCGCCAATTTAGAGAATAATGTGTACTAGTATGTACTTACGTTTATTTTACTTGAAAAATTCCGTTATTTTACATTGCTTTGCATTTCGTGATGTTAAATTTTCACATTTTAACTGGGAGTGGTTCCAGAAACAGGCACATATAAGCGAATTGGTTGCACAGAAATTATCAACTTTCTTCAAAAATGGCAAAAAGCGAAAAGATAAAGGTCTGAAAAAATTCGTTTTAGGGAGACAACCACTTCGTTATATGGAGAATATTTTGAATGTTATTTAACATTCCGATTAAAAATTTCGGTATAGGGAGAAATTCGCTGTAGAGAGACTTCGTTGTAGGGAGACTCTACTGTATTAGTTAACAAATATATGTACACAGTATTGATGTTTCACTTTTAAGCTCTCTTTTGTAGAGTTTTTCACTTATGCGCGTTTTTTTCGCTGTCCCCTGTACCCGCGCATAAGTGAGAGATCACTGTAAATCGATATGATAAAGCGCGATTCACGAGGTGTTGAATCTGTTTTTTCTGGAATAAATTTTTTAATGTGATATAAAAGATTTACTTAAATTTGACAAGCAGATGAACGTGCTACTCCGTCAAGTGAAAAATTATTTTTGTGCAAGTTGTCGATGCTTTAACTAAAAATGAATTTTCAAAACAGCTTGTGGAAATCGGAGGATAAAAAACCATAGTAAACCAAATTGCATTATTGAAAAACTATCATTTGACTTTTAAGATAGCCTACAATGTTTCCATTAAACTAGCTTGTCCGGAGCCGAGCATCTGCATTCCGTTATACACACACCATGTATTTCCGGCCAAATTGGCGCTTTCTGGCTCCTGACGTTTCAAAAATACATCGCGCGTCAGCTACCAAGAAAGAAGTTAGGCCAAGCTATCGATTAAGCGCTCCAATAAAATTGGTTAAGACAAAAAAAGAGCCAAGTTGTGTGCGTATAACAGAAAAGTAGCCAAAGTACAATGTTTGCAAAGGTAATCTCCATGATGTTGACCTCAATTTGTGAATTGACACAATTTTATCTTCTCTGACTTAAACGGTTGAAATCTAGAAGTTGGTACACACCCTTAAAACGCAGCCAAAGCAAGACGTTGACCGCTGCACTTCATTGGCGCCAAGTTGCCAAAGCTAAATGCAGGTAACACTTGCATTAGCTTTGGCGACTTGGCGCCATTTTAAGAGTGCTTACCAACTTCTAGATTTCAACCACTTAAGGTATCCGACTGGTTTAAAATCGTCGTTTTCGATGAAATTATGAAAAAAAAATTATGACTTAGTTTTGTAGCCTGTTTAATCAGCTTTCTAAAACTGTCTCACTTTTTACTCTACGTGAATTACAAACGGAGTTACAGCTGTTTTATGACCGAACTGTACGCATTATTTTATGTTGCATGAAAACTTTAAATGTGTTTTCTGAGAAATAATATTTTTGAGGAAAACTGCCGACCGTAACAATGATTTCTCAAAAAGGTATTCAAGTATTGATACGAAATTTTCCGAGATTGTTTTCTGTAATATGCTTGATGTTTTCCTCTAAAAACTAAGGCCAATTTTAAAATCAAGTATTTTTTTAAGTTCTTAAATATAAACGAAAAGCATTTTTTTATGAGAAGTTACCAGTTCAGTAACTATGTTCAGCTATATCTCAAAACTATTTTGTAGCACAAGAAATATTTTAGAGCATAACACAGATAACTGTCATAAAAATGTACTCCTACAAGGATTTATGTATATTTAGAATATGATTTTGTCTATGACTGTTAGCGTAAGGCAAATATTTTATTCATTTTTCTTCAAATTTTTCGGTTTTTTTTAAAAAATATTATTTTGAAAGCCTAATTTTACAATATTTTCATAGATTTAAAACATATGCAGTTGAAAAATAACATTAAAATATATATATAAGTTATTTTTCAAAAAAATGTCTCCGAACACAGTCGGATACCTTAAATTATTCTGACGTTGATCTAAACGTTCTCTGTCTCACCCAATCCCATCTGCTTCATTTCTAACGGATCTGTTTTGAATAATTCCATCCAAAGTTTCATTATATTGCAAGAAATATTGTGACTTCTTCATCTTAAACTCATTTTTTTCGAGAAGAAGTTGCTTTACACCAGAACGAATATAGTAACAGGCTATGACTATGAACTTATGCCTAACATGGCAGAGGCTACCGGTTTTGTTTTGTAAACAAACCGATCGTTGCCATCGGCAAAAGAGAAATTAACCTCTTTTCTGTGTCACGTATGTTAGCGTTTTATATATATAAATGACTTCTTATAATTCCTACTTTTATGTAGAAAACTACAAGCATGATATCTGTAGACACATACCAACCACAAACTGGAAATATAAAAATTAAGTCGTTCTGAAATTATTTTGTTTTTTCATTGGAAAAAAAGCTCAAGCTCATAAGTTGCAATTTGCAAGCTGTTGAAAAAAATAGAAATTCGCAAAAGTCGTTCGACATTTTCCAACAACATTCAACCTGGCAAAAAAGACTGCGGTATAGTAATTTTAAACTCATAACTGAGGAGAAGCAAGAAAATATGTAGCTGTAATAAATTGCATGCATATGACTGATTATGATGCTGATATGAGCTGATTGAATAGTTTGAGTCAAGTAAATAGGATTATTCTAAGATTATTTGTCTAAAACTAACCCGTTATTGCCCAGAGTCCTATTTATCGGACAGTTACATGCCACTGCCGTGGCTAAATAGAATGTATTCCATTGTTTCTTTTGTGTTTTGTCTGGCAAGTCAAGATTTATTCCTGAATTCCTAAACAATTTTCAACAGGAATAAACCACCAGTTAGTCAGATTTTGAAGTAAGAATACCGCCATTTTGAATTTTTTTTTAAATTTTTCTTTTGATGTATTTTTGAGATAATGCAAGGAATTAGAAAATGATTTTTTTGATATTTTACTATATTTTATAAATCTTCTACATTTAAGTAAAAATATTTTTAAAATGATTTTCTACAGATTTTTGTTACATTTTTTTAAAAATAAAGAAAGAAAAGAAAAAAATTCTCCCGATTTAATTTTACTTCATAGTTAACTTAATATTGTTATTTTGAACACAATTGACTAGAAATTTATTGAAATCAGGGCTTTAAATCAATTTGGGCGTTAATGAGCCACGGTAATAAAGCAACTAATAATTTGAAAGAGAGTGTCGTCATACTTACATGATGATTAAGCCAGGTGGAATGTTTTCTATTACATCCAAATAAATTCTAGCTTGTTGCCTTCTCGATTTTTTTGACATCGTCACCTCTATTTCGTACAGTGTGCTCGAATCTTGCAGCTCGTCTGTATTAAAAACAAATTGAGAGTCATGAAGATCTTGAAGCTCTAAGGGGAAAAAACATTTCCATTGTATTATTTTACTATTATTTTAATTGTGTTATATTAAATATAATGGGAAATATATAATTGCACTTCAATTTAGATAGTATGCACTTGGTACATGGAACTTTAATTCGGATACTTTGCACTCAAAATCAATTTTTATGGCATAGTTTCAAAAATTTTAAATTGGGCAGATTGCTAACTAAAATTAGGAAATAAAAAATATAAATATTATAAAAAAGTTTATTACAAAAATGATAAAGGTTTAAAAAATGTATACAGCACGAGTGACAGTTACTTTTGGCACAAAGTAAAAGAACATAATTGAGAATAAAGAAATTATAAAAAATAATACAATACTAAACAATACTAACTATGTCATCGGAGAATAAATGAGGACATTCAATATCTTTTTTCCATCCTTGTCTGTAATGCCACGTAGTTTGCCATTAATATTTTTTACTACATGAAAATAGCACTCAATCGTCGGAAGGGAAGGTCAAAAACATTTCTGAAGCTATTAGTTATTACACTGCTGGCATCAGTCAATCAAATTTTCAAATTCCACTCAGTTTCATTCATTTTATAGAATGAGTTTTTCACACAATTAAATCGTTCTGCCGCTGGTAGGGTACGGAAGTTTGGATAAGGGATGCCAGCTCAGGCGTCGTCCTCGTCATCAGACCGCGTTTGAAAATTAGTAGGTCCGCCCAAAAGTAGTCCTCGTGTTGCATCAAAACGGGTCGTTAATATAAATAAACTGAACACAATGGATTTAAATTCACACCATCAAAAGTTCTGTTACTTTGAGTTTAGTTCATTAGTTTATTTTTTCTTGAGTGCATCATATTTGTTCAAAGTTCAAGCATTTTTTTTTCATGCTGAATGAATTTAATTGTAGTGGAATAATTTCTCTTCGAGTGCAATATATTTGTTATGAGTGCAAATTATTTTAATCGAAGTGAATTTGATCCGAATTGAAGTGCAAATAATTCCCACCCTTAAATAGTATGTTATATAAGTCTAAAGAATTTTGTTATATTAGTACAAAACAGAACACCGTATCTCACCCCAGTACTCGTGACCAGATTGGTCACTGAACGGTTAGATGGACAAGACACGGGAATTATATTTAAGATAAAAAAAACAAGAAAGGGCGCAGTTCGGGTCCACTCCGGAGATTTTTCGTGAAAACGTCGGGATAAAATCATAAAACAAGTATTTCGCATTAATATGTAATTTAATTATCAATCTCTTTAATACAATATTTACACAGAGTAGTATAATGGATACAGAAGAGATGAATCACAAGCTACCACAGACCCTTGCTACATGCTACAAACTTGAGATTTATTTATTCTGTAACCATTATACTACTCTGTGTAAATATTGTATTAAAGAGATTGATAATTAAATTACATATTAATGCGAAATACTTGTTTTATGATTTTATCCCGACGTTTTCACGAAAAATCTACGGCGCGGACCCGAACTGCGTCTTTCTTCTGCTTTATTTAGAGTAGCTTTTGATGGCGCCATCTGTTGACAGTATATAGAACCACATTTCGCGTACGTGTAGTAAAACATTATTTACTACAAATGCTCATATTTCCCATAATATTCAAATTTTAATACAATGTTTCTTTCATGTATTGTCAAGTATTCTGTAAGTTTCGTAGAATTCGAAAGAAAACTCTCCATGTTATAATCAAGAAACATGCGGAGTTGAAAATTTTCAATTGAATACCGATTTTCACTTATATTCTGATAAATATTTTTATTGTCTCACTTTGGGTCCTAGTAATGACCCTCAAGCTCTTTAAAATGACACCAGAGTCAACCTCCTAGCCAAACGCGTTTCCACGCTACATTTATTTATAACCTTACATAAAGCTAATGCATAACAATCACGGGCATGCCCCTACACTGGTACGATGACGTCACAGGCGAAACAAATACTATGCGACAAACTCTTACAGATATGATCTATCCGTTGTGGGGTCAACCATTCTTTTCGCATTATTAGTCTCGTAGTTATTAGCGATTCAAATCTGACGGTATTTTGTGGCACAAGAAAGTTCGACCGACTATCGCTGTAACGAGCGGAAAGGCGTTTTCACGTAAACAGGAAAAGAGACATTTACAATATTTACAGCACAGGCATTTACACTCTTATACTATTACTTCGTATTATTGTTTTTTCTTTATATGTTGTTTTTCTTGTTTTGGACGGGGGGGGGAGGTTTAGTCATTTGGAGCTTGTTGAATGAGTTCACTGGAAGTTGAAGGCTAGGGAGGTCAGAATAGATCTATGTTTCCACTGATGAATTTGAGTATCCTACGAATTTTATACCTGGAGATGAGGTTGTAGGCGACTCGTTTCAGCCATTCAAAGTTTGGCGCTGGCTTCCTCATATGCCAAGACACTGTGAGAGCACACTTCGTGTCATAGTGAAGTGTCGTGCCAGTTCCACCAAAATTGCAGGTTATATTAGTACGGAAGAATTTTTTAAAACCTCCCATGAATCGTAGTTACAAAGGAAATCTGATAATTTTAATTCATGATGCTATGATCGAGTTTTGATTGAAAAATATTTTTCTGTAAGTGTTAAATGTGGATAATAATTAGAAAAGTTGTAATTTTCTGGAATGAAATCTTAAATTTAGCATCCGAATTTTAAAGGCACTGGTAAGAAAGCATAAGTTAATAACGAAGAGGAAAAAAATATTTGAAAAATTCCGAATTCTCCATATGTGTAAACATTTTTCCATTTTACTTTCTGGTATCGTAACTGTTGTGGAAGTTTAATTTAGTCATACTAACGCCCCATTTTGCAGCAACACGAGGGCTACATGGGGACTGATCTCGTCATTTTGAACCGCGGTCAGATGACGAGGACGACACCTGAGCTGACACCCCCATTCCAAGCTTATGCACCACACCAGCGCCCGTCCATTCCTGTGCACTCTAGGCCCGTGGGTGAGCCGGTGGATGTGGATTGTGGGCACCGTACCAGCATGAGGACGTTCGACCCTTACGTATAATTTACGTGCAATAGAGCCAATACACGATGGATCTTTAACGGAATCTGGTTTCGAACCTGGGACTCTCCGCCTCCGAGGCCGACATCTTACCACTAGCCACCGCGACCTAACTGATGTGGAAATAGTCGATACAAAGCGAAATTTCAAATGATAATGTAGAATATTTCTATTAACTCTTCGACCGGCTGGAACGTAGAAAGTCGCTCTCCGATTACTTTTCTTCAACCGGCTCCGTCGCAGAAAGTCGTTCTTCAAATGTTACTCTTAGACAGACTTCGACGTAAAAAGTTGCTCACTGTTTATTACACGAAAACCCCTCGCTCATAATAAGCGAAGAGCGTCAGCTGCTTCTCAAAGCTGTTTTGTGGTTTTCACTGGCAATTAGGAGGACACTTTTATGGGAATAAACTTTTGAGGGATTTAAGTTTGCCATTTATCTAGAGAGTTGCAGTTTTAAATGTGGTTTCTTGTTGGACTAGAGACGTTCGAAGGGTTAATTAGTTGCTTAAATGCATCCACATTTAATTATTTTGCCGTGAATGTTTCTCCCGGAGAAAATTCATAGACTTTGCTTCTTGTGAAATAATAGCAGGAATCACTCAAAATTAGGGGAGCTGCACATTCCATGCGAGACTGTTTGGACTTTGATGATTATGTAGCTGCTTGTAATACGTTCCCTATCAGCACAAGATGCTCTAAAATTTATTTGTTACAAAGCTATAAAGTCGTTTGCCTGGGATGCTAGACTTGGCGACAAACTTGGTGACTTGGCGATAAATTTGGCGACCTTGGCGAAAAATTTGGTGACAATTTTGGTGACTTGGCGACAAAGTTGGCGAATTGGAGACAAAGTTAATTTTCTAGAAGGACCTCAAACTTTACACCTGTTTCTACTGGTTTCATGAACTTTCTAGAGATTACGTCACTTCCTACATAAGGAAGTCACTTCCTGTTGAAAAGTATAAAGGCAAGCTCTTAAGCCAAGAAGAGTCAGTTGGAATTTGATCAGCAAGCAAGCTGGTGAGCTAATAGGAAACCTTTGAGATTTATTAGTAGTCTCTGTTGTGAATTTTTACTTGTGCTGTGTTAATACTTGTGATACGTTTCTTTGCTTGGAATATTTGAAAATTAAGAGCTTTATTTTTTTAAATGCTGCTTATCGGACTGCATTCACGTACACCCACAAGACAATTTCGTTACAATACATACGACATCTTTACGATGTTGTGCAGCATTCAGAATATCGTAGAGACATCGTAAAATATCTCGTGTTAATAGGGTTGCCAGACTTGGGGGTCAAAAGAGTGCCAAATTCTGATAGCGAAGAGAATCGTGTAAAAGGGAAGCACTCAGATATTTACCAAAAACTAAGAGAAATACAGAAGGAATGGATAATTCTTAAATTACGTGAAGAATGAATTCATAAGTTTTTTAAAACCTACCAAAAATCGCAGTTCAAAGGAAATATGATAACTTAAATTTATAATACATTATTTTGATCCAATTTCTATTGAAAAATATTTTTCTGTGGGTGCAAAATTTCATTAATAGTTAGAAAAACTGTTATTTTCTGTAATAAAGTTAAGGACTGAAAATTTTAGACGAATACAATAAATAGAAATAGCTCTTTCTCGGAGGCATGTAAAATCGTCTTATACTGTTAAAATTGCATAATTGAATAATTTTTCCTTTTTTTACAGTGAATTCGAGGGAAATGAATTATAAATTAATCATATCGAGCATCTTCAATTTGGTTTATTGGCTTCAAAAATTAGCATGCTCTTTATATTAAATTTCGAACAACTATCCAAGAGTTACCTATCATTAATTCAATCCTTTTATATAGACGCTGCGTAATAGTCTGCGAAAATAAATTTACTTTTTGAATCTTTGAAGCATTCTTCTTCGGTCGATTTCTGCTTCATGTGGTACTGATTGACAACCTGCTGAGACAAACTAATATCTTTGTCATAAACTTCACCTTCCGGCAGAAAATCAGGAGCACTAACATACCGACAAGACCACTCCATCTTAAATTCCTAATATAAAGAAAATACAGAAAAAGAAGAATGAAAATATTAAATTAGCAAATCACTAATAAACTTCTATTCATGGATGTAAATAAAAATGATAAAATTTTAATGTTTCATCAAACGATTACGTAGATTTCTTAGACAACCTGATGCATCTGTTAGTTTCTAATAATTATTATATAATTAATATTATAATATGTTTTAAAGAAATTATCAGAATTGACCATAATCATTTTATTAATCAATATTTCATCATACATACGCTTTATAGATAGGGGAATTGGTTAAAACTTATGTGAAATCTATTTCACAATTTGCACAGTAACACTATATTTACAAACGGTTTTAAATGGAATAAGAAAACAATTTTTTAAGCATTTCCCTTTTGCTATATTTCTTATAAACAAGTAATATAAAAAAAATTAAAAGTCAATTCCTACTTAGGTCAGCAATCTACAAGCTTAAAAGCGATAAAGAAAGTAATCAACATTACCCTCTGACAAAAATATATGAAAAAATGACGCCTTCGTGAACATACCAGAAAACAAAGGATATGAGGTCTAGAAGCTGGCAAACCTAGATCCATCTATTGAGAAAAATTCGAACCAAAAGACTCAAGGCGACATATGCTTTCTCCCATATAAAACTAAAATTAATTAATTCAATTTAATTAATGAATTAATATTTGAAAAAACTGTATTAACATCAAGTGTCATCCACTACAAGTTTAAAAAATGTATTTGAACTTGAGTGGATGAATAAAAAGTATTTTATTAACGATTGAAAATTTGAACAAGATATATAAATAAATATATATAGGAAGAGTGTGAACTAATGGTAGGAATTGAAAAAACAATGCTAAAAACAAAATGTTATATGGAATTTTAGAAATAATATCAATTACTGACTGTTTCATATAGTTTATCCTTGTGTGAAATCACACCACAAGTTTTCTGAATAATGCCACCTTCGCATACTCAAAATTAAATAATGTTTTTGGTTCGAAATTAAAATAAAATAGATATTTTAAATTTGTAGGTGCCTTTAGATCAATGGCATCAGCCCATTTAGCCCAGTGGTTAAGATGACCCTTATTGTTACCGTGGATAGCTCTCTTTTTGAAAACGAGACATTTCGACATTCCGAAGCTGTGATTGGGGACAACGTCTGTAAAATCAGGACGATCCCGTTCAAAACCGGACTTATGGTCCCATTACTCTTACCTTATCCTCCGGATTGTCTGGATCCTCTGAATAGGCCCCGGCCTCCAAGTACACCATCTGACCGAATCCACGAAGGATGTACGAAGCTCCTCCTCGGATGATCATCGGTCGTAGATTCCCACTCATTATCTCCAGGTAGGTGAAGCATGAAGGACTTTCTTGGAGAGATCCGTTGTCTGAAACGCAAAACAGGGTGACTTGTTTCCTAGAGCTTATATGGGATTACAGATAACATGTCAAAATTTTGACTCATAGGTGAACGCAATAGTAGTATTTCACAATTTTTTTTCAACTATCGACCCTAGATTAATTGTTTAAAATTTCTAATTATACATAACCAACAACTGTGTTAAGGTGAAACTATATGATATCAAAAGTGTGAGGAGAAAATTTAAGCTGAAGTGAAACAAAGTTTAAAGATTTTAATTTTTCAAAATACAAGTTTCTTTTATCTTTTTTAACTTTCTCGGTAAATATAAAATTGATAGCTAATCATAATCAAGTAGATAGATATCTTGTTAGATTCCGATTTGAATCCAAGATCCCATGAAATGGAGATATCTGAATGTTAGAAATGCTTACCAGTCAGGTTTGAAAACTCTCAAAATTATAGATACGAGGACTGCTCGTTAAATCCGTGCTTAGATGGCGGCCCTTGACCGTATAGAGATTATTTTTAGTTACCCGGTAACTCTTGAAGGGTATCAAACAAAGTTTCATTCAGATATATCAATTAGACCGTGTTTAATGCTTATTTGAATCGATTAAGTAGCATAATTTCTGAAAGTTGGAAGAGAAAGAATTTCGTGTACTTGTGAAACATTTATTTCTGAAAGGGAAAATGGCTTAATAAATCAGAGCTAAGCATAGCAACCATATGGTGGCCTTGCACCTTCGATGAAAATTGTTCATAAGTGGTTTGGTAACTTTCGAAGCCACCATATGAGCACCCCAGACGCCCTTCTGAGGTTCCTACTCAAGATATCATTTAAAAAATTCACGATGTAGCGATTGGTGATAGGAAAGTGAAGGTGTATGAAACTGCTAAGATTATGGACATATCAAAACACCTTGTACATAATATTTTGCACGTTTAAACATGAGAACACTCTCCGCAAGATAGATATTGCGATTCTTCACACTGGATCCAAGAAGTGCTGCCAGGAAAGTCTGAAGCTGTTTCAACGGAATTCTGACTAATCCTTGCTTCTTTTTTGTAACTGTGGATGAAACTTGCATTCATCGCTATCGGCCTGTGACAAAGGAACGATCAAAACAATGGATCGCAAGGGGAATTCTGCTCACCAAAAAGCGAAAACCGTCTTTTCAGCTGGAAGGATTATAGCCACAGTTTTCTGGGATCCTCGTGGTTTAATCATTCAAGACTTTTTGGAAAAAGGCAAAAAAATTACCGAACACAATATTTCTCTTCTTTTCTATATCATTTAAAAATGAAAGAAGATTCATTTTCACCAAGATAAATGCCCCATCTCACACTTCTTTAGTTGCGGGCTAAAAACTAGATGATTTACGTTATCAAATTCTGCAGCATTTCCCTTATTCTCCATATTTGGAACCTTCGGATTACTATCTATTCCGAAGCATGGAAAACTGGCTGCCAGGGAAGAAATTTTCATCGAACGATGAGCTGATTGCTAAATCAACTGCCTACTTTGAAGGGTTACACAAATCGTGCTACATGGACGGAATAAAAAAAAACCCTCGAACATCGCTGGACTGGAGTATGAACCTCAAAGGAGAATATATCGAAAAATAAATATTGTTTATTCCGAAAAATTTTTGATTTCTTACTTTTTGCACGGACTTCTCAAACAAATCATATCCGTGTTTCAGACTATTTGTGGGTGTGGACAGCGGATTTTATTTATCAACGGAAATAAGTTTCCTGTAAGATACAAAATTACTGTCTCTGATATCGGGACATTGTTGTAAGTAATAATTGCGAAGTCAGAAAGATGGTAGCAAAGTAAATACCATGATGAAGAAAACCGCTTTATCGAAGTATTCTCTCTTTTGTATTCCGTACATTTGCAAAATAAGCCTACTTTTTAAAATTTAATTTTTAGACCGTATAAACTGAGACATTGCTTCTTTGGTACTCGTTAACCATTCAGTCCTAGAAGCGTTATTTGCAGAGTTTGGGGAAGTAATACTTCTGGTTAAAGACATTCTAGAGGAAGTCAGAAGATGCCGTAATAATGGCGCATACGATGGTGCTTACCGTAAATAACTATGGTGTATTCTGTGGTGCTTACCGTAAATAACCATGGTGTATTCTGTGGTGCTTACCGTAAATAACCGTGGTGTATTCTGTGGTGCTTACCGTAAATAACCGTGGTGTATGCTGTGGTGCTTACCGTAGATATCTATGGTGTATTCCACTTTGTACAGCTGTTGTACTTCGTTCAGTGCGTATTGCTAAAGCTTTTCATTGTCTCTGACAATGTAGTTAGTTAATTTATAAGAACAATGCGATGCCCTTCAACTGCTCTTTTAAAACGTGTTCGAGATTTATCGGAAAAAAACACCGAAGGAAAATAAAATGTTAGGACTATTTTTCCTCAACAGTAAGTATGCTTAATGTATTACCTACTTTATGTAAGTGATCAACAAGAATTACCCCGTCCATCACAAGTCATACGGGTTTGTGAATACAGGCCACTCACGACAAAGGATCTGCATCTTTTAAATACATGTTATGTTTTATTTTGCCTTTCTACAACTTTTAGATTTTAGCTATTTGATTTTCCCTTGTTCCTTATGTATTCGATCCAGTTTTGTGGCGCCGTGGTTTGATTTATTTTATCTTAGTGTTGCATCTTTTTTTAATCTAATGTTATTTTCGTTTTTAAACTCCTGGTGTGTTTTATTAGACTCAGGTTTATGCTGTTTTTTGACTTTTTGACCTTGCTTTTTGAAATGAACTTTATCATTTTTTTTTTTAAATACGGCTTGTAAATATAATGTGTCTTGAAAGTTTTGATTATGTGTTTTGTTCTTTTTATACTATACGTTCTGCATAAGTTTTGTTGATTTTGTGTATTCTCTGTGTCTCCTTTTTTGCTTTCTAAGGCATATTCTTTTTATTTATTACTCCATTGTGACTTTTGTTCTTTGTGTGTTTGTCGCCTCTCTAATGGAGTTTTTCTTAGATAGCGTGTTTTTTCTTTAAATAAATAAATAAATAATCCCCATTAGGTGCGGCTTTTACCGGGGAAACTACCGTCATTGGATGTATTGCCCTAGAGCCAGCTACCACCATACTACTATACCGCACCAGGAAGCGAAACCCTTTACTTTATTTGCCGTGGTTCTCATCCGAGATTACGCGGTGTCCTCGGTGTTGATTCTAGGACGTGTGATACAAAATGTATAAGTTTTAGTGCTTAACATCCTGCTTCTTCTTCGTATCATACTGCTTGCTGATACGTACAATTCTTGTCGTAAATAATCTGTTTCCAGAAAATAAGTTATCCAACACCCCAGTCCTCCACTCATTGATCGATGTCTCTACTGTATTTATAATAATGAGTTTATAAATTAAAGACAAACATTTACTATAGTTAAAACTACATTTTAGCATACAATCATAAAAGTGCGTTTCTTAAAACTGCCTCTTTTGTATTAATTTTTCAATTCCTACTATTAGTTCACACGCTCTCCACTATATATTATTTATTTATGTATATCTTGTTCAAACTTCAATCGTTAATAAAATACTTTTTTATTCATCCACTGCCAGTCAAATACACTTTTTTAATCTCTGGTTGTGGATGAACTGATCATTAATACAGTTTTTCAAATATTGTTAGTTTTATATGGGAGAAAGCATATGTCCCTTGACGTGTTGTTCCAATTTTCCAATCAGATGGAGCTAGGTTTGCTCTTTAGACCCTACATATCCTTTATTTTTCTGGTATGTTCAATAGTTGCGTCATTTTTTCATTGTATTTTTCTCAGAGGGTAATGTTGATTACTTTCTTTATTCTCTAATAGATAAGTTAAAAAGACTTGTAGTTTTGCAAATTCTAAATTGGTTCACTTCTCCCTATTATAAGATATTTAGCAGAATATAAATTTAGGAATAAATACTCTCAGTGACGAAGTGTGTGAATCTGACCTAAGTAGGAATTGACTTTTAATTTTTTTTTTTTATAATATACACTAGAGTCTCCCCAACGAATCTCCCTACAGCGAATTTCTCCTATAACGAAATTTTTTTAATCGGAAAGTTAAATTAACATTCAAAAAAATTCTCCAATAAATCAAGTGGTTGTCTCTCTCTATATGACTCTTTTTCAGACCTTTATCTTTCTCGATTTTGTCATTTTGAAGAAAGTTCTAACCTTTCTGCGCATAACAATCAACTCACACGTGCCTGTTTCTGGAAACCACTCGCATTGTTCATTCCACTGATAAATACACACCAACAATAGAACTAATGGGAGGTACTGCAGTTATGGGATCTGGGTTTCTACAGAGGGAGCAAACATTTTCTACGGTACAAGATTCCAGAATCGGGGTGGGAACAGAAATGGATTGTGACAATACGTTTTATTTTATCCGTACTAGTACATATTATTCTCTAAATTGGTGAAATTGTTCACTTTTGAGTCATTTTATTTATACAATAAAATTTATTATAATTTTAATCAAATTTATGATAAACTCATTACTTCGTTTTTAATTGAAAGTCGTAATTAATATTTTGAACTTATAGCATACTAAAGTTTTATACTTAAATAACTGCAAAAATCTTAATCTCCGTATACAACGAAATATTCTCTATAACGAATTTTCAACTAGAACCAAGCTGATTCTGTTATGTGGAGATTCCACTGTATTACTTATTATTAATGGGTTGGAGAATACGTTTTGACTTTCGTGGCATCGAACTTTCTGGAAGAAGAACGCAGCGTCATTCTGACAGTCCGGGTCATGGCGGAGACCATTAGGACTCTTGATTGACGGCGGATCCTTCGAGCATCATGCCGGGGAGGAGGTCGTCTTAGCATCGACATTCGTGTTCGCCGACCCCTTACCTGCTTTCCTTCGACGCAGACGAGGGAGAAACCTTGGAGACCTTCGGAAACGAAGAACGTGTCGTGTGTGTTGGAGGAAGGGATGCACTTCAATCAGAGGGATGACAAGGTAAGTCGCTGCAATGAGGTTCCAGACATGCGGCACCTTTCAGTGGTTTCAAAGTTATTTCTCCTTCTTTTGGTAACATTTGGTCATTTTACAAGCACAGATAAGGTGATCTGATGAAGTAAGTATCGTGTACACGTGTTTGATACAATTATATCTTCTTTTTCTAACAGAAAGAGGAGAGAAACGGAGGAACCTCCTGGGTAGACGATAACAACATAAGGTAAGGAGTTTCTCTTAACTGCATTCTGAGTTTAGTTTGGACGATTTAACGTCCTTTACAATGAGCTTATTTGGAGCAAAGACGTATCCCTATTACAGAGGTTCCAACCACTGGTAACGCGTACCCTGGGTACGCGAAGGATCAGTGGGGGTACGGTAATGGCGAGACAAAAAGAAACATAAAGGATTAAAAATGTTATCAAAATTTTTGTTTTCCCAAGTTCGTGTGAAACAAAAGGAGAATTTAATACAGACATAAACTTACTCTCAAAATAGAAAAAAAAAAAAGAAAGCAAAAGGAAGTATATTTTTTAGCTATCCTTACAAGTTAATAAAGAGTATTACAATGCAGATTTCCATCTGTTTTGACGTTTAACTAAATACTATGTAAAATGCATGAAATGTAAAATCAAAAAATATATGTACCTAAATGCTTTAAATTCCAGTCATTGGACTCTTAAGCTCACCTAGATATACTTAATGATAAAATTTCTTTGCATTGACGGATGGATTGAAGAGGATATGACAGTAGGGGTATCGAAAATAAAAAGACTAATCAAAGTACCGAAAATAAAAAGACTAATAAAGGGGTACGCGAAAATAAATAGACTAATCAAAGGGTACGTGAAAATAAAAAAAACTAATCAAAGGGTACGCGAAAATAAAAAAAGACTAATCAAGGGGTACGCGAAAATAAATAGACTAATCAAGGGGTACGCGAAATAAAAACTAATCAAAGGGTACGCGAAAATAAAATATTAATCAGAGGTACGCGAAAATAAAGAGATTAATCAGTGGTACGCGAGGGAAGGTTGGGAACCCTATTGTACAAGATATTCTACAATGTCTTCGATGTTGTACGATATTTGAATTCACAACATCGTAAGATATATGAATATTGTAGAGCATCTTGTGTTAATAGGTTTAATTTTGAATATCGTTCAGGTGTCCGAATACGATGCCTGAAGCGGCTTCCCACTGTCCAGACTGCAGCACCATCGTTAGGACAGTTTTAAAACACGACATATTAAGATACAGCAAGATCCACCTGGAGATATTTAAAGCTTTAAGATTTAATAAAATAAATATATTTTAATTATATAATTTATTTAGATATATTTCAATGAAATGTCTTCTCCGTGGATCCTTTACTTTACAACCGTTTGGGTAGACTGATTCGCGTGGATTATAAAAAACCTTTATTCATGCAGTCGAAATTGCTTCTGGCCGTTATTTACAGTTGCATCCGTACCATAACAATAAAATAGAGGCCACTCATTTAAAAACAAATCAATAGTTATTTAAAGGTAAAATTCAAAAATGTTTAAGTACATCCATTCAAAATATGATGATTATGTATATAAATTAAAGATTTAAAATCTTCCAATTTTCTTTTATCATCATATATTTGGTTTTGGAAAATTATTCAACGAAATCTCGAATGAGGTCCATAGAATCCATGTTCGGAATCCCTTCTCCGGATTGGCGAAAAGTTTCAGTGTCCATTACGTCACTCTACGACCTTCTCCGGATTGGTGAAAAGTTTCAGTGTCCAGTTACGCCACTCTACGACCTTCTCCGGGTTGGTGAAAAGTTTTCAGTGTCCAGTCGCCACTCTACGACCTTCTCGGATTGCTGAAGAGTTTCAGTGTCCAGTTAAGGCCACTCTACAACCTTCTCCGGATTGGTGAGAAGTTTCAGTGTCCACGCCACTCTACGACCTCCGGATTGGTAAGAGTTTCAGTGTCCAGTTACGCCACTCTACAAAATTCTGCGGATTGGTTGAAAATTTCAGTGCCCACTTACGTCACTCTACGAGCTCGTTGGTAGCCGAATCGCGACAAATATAAAGAAAATGGCTCTAACTTATCTAAGTGACTCTTGACAATCATTTATAAACGAACGATTTTATGAAGTTGTTCATTTCTTTTCTCTGAGAGCAGAACGTAATTTTTTGCTATTATGCTTTTGTGTCTCAGTGGCTTTCATCATCTGAGTAAGTTCAAAATTACAGCATCTATCCCAGTAGTCCTCGCGTAGCTGGAAACGGAACAAAGTCAATTAACTTCACGATTCGATAAAATTCATAATTAGATGTTGAAAACCAAAATGAACGAATCCTTTCTATCACTTAATAAAAATTAAATTGACTTCTTAATAATTTAGAAAACTACTGTTAAGTTCTATTTTTAATAAGCAAATAAAGACAAAAGGACAAATCTCATTCCACTGACAGTTTTCGAAAAAAGCGAAGAACTGATCAATCAGAAAGGTTTCATCAAAAATTAGTTACATTGGTTGGATTCTTTATCTCAGCTCTAATTAATTAATTATTCACTCTTTTTCAATTCCTACTATTAGTTCACGCTCTCCTATGATATTTATTTATATATCTTGTTCAAATTTTAATCGTTAATAAAATATATTTTTATTCATCCACTCAAGTTCAAATACATTTTTTTAAACTTGTAGTGATGACGCTTGATATATATGCAGATTTTTTCAAACATTAATTCATTAATTAATTTTAGTTTTATATGGGAGAAAGTTTATTTCGCCTTGAGTCTTTGGTTCGAATTTTCTCAGTAGATGGATTCAGGTTTGCCAGCTTCTAGACCTAATATCCTTTGTTTTCTGTATGTTCGAAGGCGTCATTTTTTCATGTATTTTTTGTCAGAGGGTAATGTTGTTACTTTCTTTATTCTCTCTATTGGATATATTCAAAAGACTTTATGCAGTTTTTTTAATTCCTACTATTAGTTCACTTTCTCCTATATATATTTATATATCTTGTTCAAATTTTCAATCGTTAATAAAATACTTTTATTCATCCACTCAAGCTTCAAATACATTTTAAAACTTGTAGTGGGTGACATGATGTTATACAGTTTTCTCAAATATTAATTCATTAATTAAATTTAATTAATTAATAGTTTTATATGGGAGAAAAATTTTCTCTTATAAGATATTTAGCAGGATATAAATTTAGGAATAAATACCGTCAGTGACGAAGCGTGTAGATCGCTGACCTAAGTAGGAATTGGCTTTTTTGAAAAAAATTTTATATATACTTGTTTCTTTTTTATTAAAGCAGTGTGAACTCACCTTAATAGCAGCTGTAATTTTGATTCAAAATCATTTTTTCTTATATTTTAGCATTGGTATGTCACACAACAAGGCGGCGTATTCAAGCCTATAGCTAAACCTTCAATACCATCTTTGGCGTGAATGCAGCGGCCGAGTAAAGCCGCCTTCCCTGCCATAGCATTTGGATCGAATAATTCAACCAACATCAGACGCCCCATGAAGGTGAGATTTTCTTCTCAACGCATGCAATTTCAGAGAATTGTTTTCAATTGTTGTCGAAAATTTGTTGATTTTTGTAATGCTTCGTTCAGAAGATAGCCGAGTGTTTTCCTTCTGTTAAAGCAATAGATTTCACCAAAGGACTCAATCAGTTCTTTTAGGAATGTTCTCCTCTTTTACAGGGAAGGAAGAAGTGAGCAAATAAAATGATGGGAATCTTCGAATTATTAGCATTACTTTACACTTTTTTTAAATCTCCGTTTTTTCATTTTCGATTTCGTGAGCGTTCATTGAATAATGGCATTCAACTAACTGACTTCCTTTTTTCTGTATTAAAAAATGTTTATCATGCATGCACAGAGCCGTATTAGTTTTTTTTTATGCATGAGGCCAGAATCTTATTTGCTCGAAGATTCTAAGAAATCTTTATTCTATATTTTTTAATATTTTCAGAACAGTAAAATGAAACATTCTACTGTACAAAACGCATTCCATTTAAGTGAAATTTTTTGTTAGCTACAGAAACAAAATGTAACAGTGATCAGAAGAACCCTCGACAAGTCTAGATATGCTGAGTACACTGGATGACAGGCCGCGATAATCAACACTGTACCGTTCCAGATGCTTAAGCCCCTATTACGAGCAGCACATAAGCCACCCCTCCCTCCTCATTACATGGGTGCGACCCATCATCGGAGATGGACCAAAGGGAGCCACACCAACATTGTACCCACCTAGGAAGAGAGGCTTACTTCTACAGAATCGTGTCATCCCCATATTTGAGGTACCACCTGGTGGGAAAAAACATGACAATGAAGACATCTTAATCTCTCTTAATCATTTCTTAGATGAAAGATGGGAACTTCTTTAAGTTTGAGATTTTGAAATCCTCTTCTCCTAAAAGATTTTCGAACAAGAGTATAATACGGTCTTCTCTTTATAGTATTTTCGAGAGGAGACCTTTCGCCTCGAGACCACTGCTCCGATGATACCCTCCCGATCTTACGAAATGACGTGGCATGTAGACGATCACCTCTGCCAACGAAGTTCTCGAGCGATCGACATCTCAAACATTCGATCCTCCAAGCTGCTCGGCACTGGCGTTCCCACAGGTTCCTGGATGTTGGC
>BGPR01006881.1:54401-75945 GCA_013235015.1 Araneus ventricosus
TACAGGAATACACCACGGTTATTTACGGTAAGCACCACAGAATACACCCGTATATTTTTACGGTAAGCACCACAGAATACACCCTAGTTATTTATTGTAAGCACCATCGTATGCGCTATTATTACGGCATCTTCTGACTTCCTCTAGAATGTCTTTAACCTGGAAAGTATTACTTCCCCAAACTCTGCAAATAACGCTTCAGGACTGAATGGTTAACGAACCAAAGAAAGTACATGTAACTGAACGGAAGCATCACTGTGGTGCTTACCGTAGATATCTATGGTGTATTCCACTTTGTACAGGCCAACATCCAGGAACCTGTGTGGGAACCGCAGTGCCGAGCAGTTGGAGGATCGAATGCTTGAGATGTCGATCGTTTCGAGAACTTCGTTGGCAGAGGTGATTCTGTCTACATGCCACGCCATTTCGTAAGATCGGGATGGGTGGTCGTACACCTGAGCAGTGGTCTCGAGGCGAAAGGTCTCCTCTCGAAAATACTATAAAGAGAAGATCATATTATACTCTTGTTAGACAGTCTTTTAGGAGAAGTGGATTTCAAAGTCTCAGACTTCAAGAAATTCCCATATTTTATCTGAGAAATGATTAAGAGAGATTACGATGTCTTCATTGCCATGCTTTGTTCCTACCTCAGATATGGGGATGACGCGCTTCTGCAGAAGTAAGTTGTTGCCTCGCTTCCTAGGTGGGTACATAAATGACGGTGCGGCTCCTTCTGGTGATGATGGGTCGCATCCATGTAATGAGGAGGGATGGTGGTTGCATGTGCTGCTCGTAATAGGGGCTTTAAAGCATTCGGACACAGTACCAGTGTTGATTATCGAGGCGGCCTGTCATCCAGTGTACTCAGCATATCTAGACTTGTCGAGGGTTCTCTTTCTGATCATTGTCATACTTTGTTCTCAGAAGCAATAAAAAAATTTCACTTAAAGTGGGAATGTGTTTTTGTACAGTAGAACGCTTCATTTTTACTGTGCTGAATTTTTTTTAAAAAATAGCTAAACAAAGATTTCGCAGAATCTTCGAGCATAATAACCTTCGGCCCTCATACGTAAAAACTAATACGGCTCTGTGCATGCATTATAAACATTTTTTTAATACAGAAAAGAAGGAAGTGAGTTACTCGGAATGCCATTACTCAATGAACGCTCACGAAATCGAAAATGGAAAACGAAGATTTTAAAAAAGTGAAAGTAATGCTAATAATTCGAAGATTCCCTTAATTTAATTTTTTGCTCGCTACTTCCTTCCCTGTAAAAGAGGAGAACATTCCTGAAAGCCTACCAACTGATTCGAGTCCTTTGGTGAAATCTATTGCTTTAACAGAAGGAAAACAATTCGGCTACTGCTGAACGAAGCATTACAAAATCAACACAATTTTCTACAACAATTTCGAAACAATTCTCTGAAATTGCATGCGTTGAAAAGAAAATCTCACCTTCATGGGGCGTCTGATGTTGGTTGAATTATTCTCGATCCAAATGCTGGCGGGAGGGAAGGTGGCTTCTACTTCAGCCGTTGCATTCACGCCAAAGATGGTATTGAAGGCTTTAGCTATGGGCTTGAATACGCCGCCTTTGTTGTAGACATACCTAATGCTAAAAATATAAGAAAATAATTTTGAATCAAAAGTTTCACAGCGTATTAAGGTGAGTACACACTGCCGCTTTAATAAAAAAAAAGAGTGAAGAATTAACCAATTAGAGCTGAGATAAAGAATCCAATCCAATGTAACTTAATTTTCTGATGAAACCTTTCTGACTGATCAGTTCTTCGCTTTTTTTCGAAAATTGTCAGTGGGAACGAGACTTTGTCCTTTATGTCTTTATTGTTTATTTAAGCTTATTAAAAAATAGAACTTAACAGTAGTTTTTCTAAATTATTAAGAAGTCAATTTAATTTTTATTAAGTGATAGAAAGGATTCGTTCATTTTAAGTTTTTAACACCTTAATTATGAATTTTATCGAATCGTGAAGTTAATTGATGTTGTCCCGTTTCGCAGCTACGCGAGGACTACTTGGGACAGATGTTGTAATTTTGAACCTTACTGAGATGATGAAAGCCACACTCGAGACAGCATAATAGCAAAACATTTCGTTCTCTTCTCAGAGAAAAAGAAATGAAAAATCCTATAAAATCGTTCGTTTATAAATGACTGTCAAAAAGAGCCACTTTAATAAGTTAGAGTCATTTTATTTATATTTGTCGCGATTCGGATTCCAACGAGCGTCGTAGAGTGACGTAACTGGACACTGAAATTTTCAACCAATCCGGAGAAGGTCGTAGAGTGGCGTAACGGGACACTGAAACGTTTCATCAATCCAGAGGTCGTAGAGTGATGTAACTAGACACTGAAATTTTCAACCAATCCGGACAAGGTCGTAGAGTGGCGTAACTGGACACTGAAACGTTTCACCAATCCAGAGGTCGTAGAGTGATGTAACTGAACACTGAAGTTTCCAACCAATCCGGAGAAGGTCGTAGAGTGACGTAACTGGACACTGAAACTTTTCGCCAATCCGGAGAAGGGATTCCGAACATGGATTCTACGGACCTTATTCGAGATTTGGTTGAATAATTTTCCAAAACCTAATATATGTTGATAAAAGAACATTGGAAGATTTCGAATCTGTAATTTATATACAGAATCATCATATTTTGATGTAAATGAACATTTTTTGAATTTTACATTTAAATAACTATTGATTTCTTTTAGAATGAGTGGCCTCGATTTTTTTGTTATGGTACGGATGCAACTGTAAATAACGGCCAGAAGCAATTTCGACTGTATGAATAAAGTTTTTTTTTTATAACCCACGCCGAATCAGTCTACCCAAACGGATGTAAGTCCAGTAAAGGATCCACGGAGAAAATATTTTCATTGAAATATATCTAAAATAAATTATATAATTAAAACATATTTATTTTTATAAATTTAAAACTTTAAATATCTCCAGGTGGGATCTGTTGTATACTTAATATGTCGTGTTTTAAACGTCCTAACGATGGTGCTGCAGTCTGAACAGTGGGCAGCCGCTTCAGGAATCGTATTCGACACTTGAACGATACTCAAAATTAAACCCTATTAGCACAAGATGTTCTACAATATTCCTAAGGTATCTTTACGATGTTGTGTGACATTCGGAATATCGTACTAACATCGTGAAGACATCGTAGAATACCTTGTACTAATAGGGTAGGGGTTCCCAACCTTTTTCCCTCGCGTACCCCTTGATTAGTCATATTATTTTCGCGTACCCCTTGATTAATCTTTTTATTTTCGCGTACCCCTTGATTAGTCTTTTTATTTTCTCGTACCCCTTGATCAGTCTTTTTATTTTCTCGTACCCCTTGATTAGTCTTTTTATTTTCGCTTACCCCTTGATTAGTCTTTTTATTTTCGCGTACCTCCTACTGTCATATCCCCCTTCAACCATCCGTCTATACAAAGAAGATTTTTATCATTAATGCCAAGGGCCTAAGTGAGCTTCAGAGTCAAATGACTGGAATTTAAAGCATTCGCAGGAGTTATTTTTGATTTTTGATTTTATTGCACTTTTACAATAGTCAAAACAGATTAAACTTGTTAAACGTCAAAACAGATGAAATCTGTATTGTAATAATTTCGCATTAACTTATAAGGATAGATAAAAATTATACTTCCTTTTGCTTTCTTTTTTACTTTCTCGTATACGAAGTATACAAGGAGAAATTATTGTAATCGTCAAAAAATTCGAACTCGAGATTTTGACGAATCTCCACGTTTCAGACCTCCCTGAGTCCGAAAAACACAATTTTGGAATTATGTCTGTCTGTATGTCTGTGTGTCTGTGAACACGATAGCTCACAAACTATGAGAGCTACGGGGATGAAATTTGGTATGTGGTCTTTAAACATAATTTGTAGGTTTCTATCAAATTTTGGACAAAATCCGTCTACGGTAAGTCTGTCTGTCTGTATGTCCGAAGTCATGCGAACACTATAACTCAAAAACTTGAATAGCTAGATGGATAAAATTTGGTACACAGTTTTATCGTCATGAATGTAGGTCCGAATAAAACTTTGGGTCAAACCCGTCAAGGGGTTGACTGTCTGTCAGTATGTATAATTTACTGTTGAAACCAATCTGTTATCTCCACGCGCATGCGTACTGGAAGCAATCGTCTGTGCACGCGAAAGGAGCGAATTACGTCAGTTTGTCCTTAAGAAGGCAAGAGTGAAACCTAGCAGTGTGCGATAGATACGTTTTAATCGGTACGCATTTCTTTGAATTCTTTACCTAGATATTTTTCGATCACTATAATGAAAAACCTTCTGATAGTCATTGGATTCTGGATAACAGTAGGTTCGAATTTTTTTAGCCACGCGGGGGAAGGGGAAACGGCACCTTTTGGGGGAAGTATACGAGAAAGTTTAGGGGAGAACACTCCCGCTGGTTTCTTATTTTGAGAGTAAGTTTAGGACTTGCAGAAATTTCACTTTTTTGTTTCACACGAACATGGGAAAACAAAAATTCTGTAACATTTTTAATCCCTTATGTTTCCTTGTGTCCGCCATTACCGACGTACCCCCAGGGGTACGCGTACCACAGGTTGGGAACCTCTGTAATAGGGATACGTCTGGCTCCAAACAAGCTTCGCATTGCTTCGAGAAGGACGTTAAATCGTCCAAACTAAACTCAGAATGTGTTAAGAAAAACTCCTTACCTTATGTTGTTATCGTCGACCCAGGAGGCTTCCTCCGTTTCTCTCCTCTTTCTGTTAGAAAAAGAAGATATAATTGCATCAAACACGCATGTACACGATACGCATTTCCATCAGATCACCTTATCTGTGTTGCAAAAGTGACCAAATGTTACGAAAAAAGGAGAAATAAATATTTAAAACCACTGAAAGGGGTGCCGCATGTCTGGAACCTCATTGCAGCGACTTACCTTTGTTCATCCCTCTGATTGAAGTGCATCCCGTCCTCCAACACCAGACGACACGTCTCTTCGTTTGCGAAGGTCTCCAAGGTTTCTCCTTCGTCTGCGTCGAAGGAAATGCAGGTAAAAGGGTCGGCGAACACGAATTCGATGCTGAAGACGACCTCGTCCCCCGGCAGGATGCTTGTAGGATCCGCCGTCAACCCGAGTCCCACGGTTTCCGCCATGACCCGGATTGTCAGAGTGACGCTGTTGCTCTCTTCCAAAAAGTTCGATGCCACGAAAGTCAAAACGTATTCTCCAACCTATTAATAACAAGTAATACAGCGGGATCTCCCCATAACGAAATCGCTTGGTTCCAGTTGAAAAATTCGTTATAGAGAAAATTTCGTTATACGGAGATGCGAGATTTTTGCAGTTATTTAAGTAAATGTTACAAACCTTTTAGTATGTGCTATAAGTTCAAAAATATTTAATTACGACTTTCAATTAAAAATGAAGTAATATTTATTATAAATTTGTTAAAATTATACTAATTTTTATTGTATAAATAAAATGCTCAAAAGTGAAGACAATTCACAATTTAGAGAATAATATGTACTAGTACGGATAAACATAAAATGCGTATTGTCACATCCATTTGCTGTTTCCATCCCGATTCTTGGAATCTTGACCCGTAGAAATGTTGCTCCCAGTGTAGAAACCCAGGTCCCCACAACTGCATTACCCTCCACATTATTCTATTGTTATGTGTTATCGCTGGAATGAACAATGCGAGTGGTTCCAGAAACAGGCACGTGTGAGCGATTTGTGTGCACAGAAATTAGCAATTTTCTTCAAAAATGACAAAAATCGAAAAGATAAAAGTCTGAAAAAAATCGTTATAGGGAGACAACCACTTCGTTATATGGAGAATATTTTGAATGTTATTTAACTTTCTGATTAAAAATTTCGTTATAGGGAGAAATTCGCTGTAGGGAGACTCTACTGTATATATAAAAAAAAAAAATTAAAAGTCAATTCCTACTTAGGTCAGCGATCTACACGCTTCGTCACTGACGGTATTTATCCCTAAATTTATATCCTGCTAAATATCTTATATATATAGGGAGAGTGTGAACTAATAGTAGGAATTCATTAAGTCTTTTTTAACATATCCAATAGAGAGAATAAAGAAAGTAAGCAAGATTACCCTCTGACAAAAATACGTGAAAAAATGACGCCTTCGTGAACATACCAGAAAACAAAGGATATTAGGTCTAGAAGCTGGCAAACCTAGCTCCATCTATTGAGAAATATTCGAACCAAACGACTCAAGGCGACGTATGCTTTCTCCCATATAAATCTAAAATTAATTAAGTCGATTTAATTAATGAATTAATATTTGAAAAAACTGTATTAACATCAAGTGTCATCCACTACAAGTTTAAAAAATGTATTTGAACTTGAGTGGATGAATAAAAGGTATTTTATTAACGAAATTTGAACAAAATATATAAATATATATAGGGAGAGTGTGAACTAATAGTAGGAATTGAAAAATTAATGCAATAACAGCAGTTTTTAGAAACGCATTTTTATGATTGTACTAAAAATTATTTTAACTATAGTAAAATGTTTGTCTTTAATTTATAACTCATTATTATAAATACAGTAGAGCATCGATCCGAAATGAGTGGGGACTGGGGTGTTCGGATAACTTATTTTTCGGGAAACCGATCATTTACGACAAAATTGTACGTATCATAGCAACAGTATGATACGAAGAAGTAGTGATATTAAACACAACACTTATACATTTTGTATCACACGTCTTAGAACAACACCGGGGGGACACCGCGTGTTCACGGATGAGAAGCCGACGTATAAGTAAGGGGGTTTCGCTTCCCCGGTGGGTACAGTAATGGTGGTATGGCTCTTAGGGCCCATCTCCAATGACGGTCGTTCCCCGGTAGAGGCCGCTCCTAATGGGGATTATTATTTATTTATTTAAAGAAAAGCACTCTACATAGAAAAGTCCATTTACTGAGTGCTGACAAACACACAAAAAACAAAAGTCACAATGAGTAAATAAAAATATATATATATATGCTTTAGAAAGCAAAAAGTAGACCACAGAGAATACATAAAATCATAAAACTTATGCAAACGTATATATAATTAAAACCAAAACACATAATCACAAAACTTTAAGACACACTATGACACAAAAAATCGTATTTTTTTAAAAAAAATTAAAGTTCATTTCCAAAAGGCAAGGGTCAAAAAGTCAAAACACGCAAACACCGAGTCTAATAAAAAACACACCAGGAGTTTAAAAGTTTAAAAACGTAAATACACACTTGAGATTTAAAAAAAAAATGCAACACTTAAGATAAAAATAAATCAAAGACGGCGCCAAAAAACTGGTCGAATACATAAGAACACGGAAAATCAAATAGCGTAAAAATCTAAAATGTTGTAGAAAGGCAAAATAAAACATATAATGTATTTAAAAGACGCAGTTCATTTGTCGTGGTGGCCTGTTATTCACAAAAACCCGTATGACTCGTGATGGGACGGGGTAATTCTTAGTTTGATGCCTCACATAAAGTAGGTAATACATTAAAGTATACTTACTGTTGAGGGGAAAAGTAGTCCAACATTTTATTTCGCTTCGGTGTTTTTTTCCCGATAAATCTCGCACACGTTTTAAAGAGAGCAATTGAACCGCATCGCATTGTTCTTGTTATTCTAACTACTTCATTGTCGAGGCAATGAAAAGCTTTCTCACTGAATGGTCCTTTTCAGCACGGTTGTTGTCTCTAGGCTGTTCCTCATCTCGAAAGGGTCTTAGAAGTCGATGTCACTGGCAATTATTTTATCATCCGCCAGTACTTGATAGCCAGTGTCATCGATATCACATTCGAGCCAGTCATGAATGATGTCTTGGTCGCTTCTTCAAATCCTTAAGATTCTTTGATCACCCCAGTCGGTTCTGAATTTGCATTTGCCGACTGGAACACTTACGGTTAACCGAAGTTTCGGTTGGTCGGTATTCGGATAATCGATTCTCTACAATATTATGCTTTCACACATGCAGTTTACACTTGTACCTGTTCTGTCTGTCTCTTTAATCGCTTAATTTAATAGCCCGAGAATACTCGTGCATCGAATTATCGAAATTTTAGTCTTATAAATTAAAATTGAATCATTAATTAGCTTTATAATTTGACACAAAAAATATGTAGGATCCATAAACATCTTAAGTATTATCCTATGCCTTCTTAGATGAATGAAAACGACAGCCCCTTTCCAAAACAGGAGGGGTCATCTTATTAGATAGCAAAGAAAACTATTCAGTTAAGTGGTTAAAACGATCTTCCTTAATATATGGGGTGCGAAATTTTAGTAACGTCAGAACACTACTCCATATCTTTTTCCAAAACCTCAAAACTGCTGTGACGAAGTTATTTTCAGTCTAATATTTCCAATACTGAGCTAAGACGGCTTTATTAATTGTTGCGAGATGTTTTATTTCTCGATGTTCAGACTGCTTGGTTTTATATTTCAAGCTAGAAAGTACAGCTCTTCAAATTTTCAGGTACGACTCAACGACTTCTTCTGTAAATAGCCAAATAAATAATATTTTTGATATTACAGCGGCTATTCCTTTAGTCTGTTGTTAAATTGCTAATACAGTTGCCTTTTTTGATTACAAAACTTTCATTGTTCAGACACATCTTTCACTAGCTTTTTATGGTATGATGTTTACTAAGCTTTTGTAAATAAATTAACAAAGTAAGGACATAGTTTAACTTTAAGAAGTTAAATAATTGGAGAACTTTCTGAAATTTGAGTGCTTTTAAATTTGAGCGCTTTCAGTCATTAAATAACAAATTTTTATTATAAAGTCTCGCCAGTTTTTGGTATTATCTTAGGTACAATACCTGTATAAATGTAACTTACTTCTTCATATTGGTTGGTAAAAATAGGGTTTGAACCGTCTTGAGTCACTGTTTTACCTTCAGTCTCCATCGTGTAGTTTTCAGCACTTCCTAAAAATAATAAAATTGAATCTGATTCTGAAAGTAACTAAAAAATATATTTTATAACAGCTATCCTAATTAATTAGTTTTTTACTTTATTTGTCAATTATATGACGTTATACGGGATGGGCTTCGATTATATAAATTAAACAGAGTTCACCTGGATTATATAAAGGTTGTCTTTATTTAGAGTTAGCGTCGAATTTCTAGACTAGTAAGTTGACCTTGCCATCTGCTCTAATTATATTTTTATGCTATCAGGTATTATTTTCAGGCAGGATTAACCCAAAGGTTCCCAGCTTGTGGTACACGTACCATTGGGATACGCGAAGGACCGTTTGGGGTACGCGAAATCAAAGTTGTTAATGGCGGAAACAAGAAAGCATATGGGAATAAAAAAAGTTAGAGAATTTTGTTTCTCCAAGTGAATACTTGCTATTCAATAATTATACCACTTGAATAGTTGATTATTACGAAGTGTAATTCTTAATTACACTTCTTAATAATATATTCTTATAAGTCGAAATTAAATAATTACAACACTGGTTTCATTTGCTTAGGTTTTGAACTAATACTATTGAAAAAATGTAAAATCAAAAATTATTTCTGCAAATGTTATTTATGCGATCATTTCACTTTTATGCCAACTTAAGCTAACCTTAAAATTATTGATAAAAAAACTTCTTTGCATAGACGGATTGTTGGGAGGGAGTTGGATTTGATAGCAGGGGGGTACGCGAAAGCAAAAAGAGTAATCAAGGGGTACGCGAGGGAAAAAAGTTTGGGAACCCATGGGAAAAAAGTTTGGGAACCCATGGGAAAAAAGGTTGGGAACCCATGGGAAAAAAGGTTGGGAACCCATGGGAAAAAAAGTTGGGAACCCATGGATTAACCGGAAACATCTGGAGCATGGATTGTTTTTTTTATATATAATCTCAGAATTTCATCAACACATTCTTATAAGTCGCTCTATAAACCTACAACGCATATAAAATATATGGTGAAAAACTGTCGTATTTTAATGTACTAAATGTGGAAATGAGAACTCTTGCCGATACAACCATTATTTTTCCTACGAATATCGCTTATGAGATGCGCAGCTTTTTAAGCCTCCAGCCTAGAGTCGCGGGGTACGGGCTGAGTAGGGGGAGGAGTGCAGTAAAACACGCAGTTATGCAATCGGGAATCAGCCTTATCTTGAGCCTTAACCGCTTAAGGACTTATCCCGGGTTAACTCGTCCTAAATACCGTAGGTTACAAAATAACTCGGTCCTTAAACGGTTAAGCTGGGCATTCACGATGAGACCGCTCCAAGCCAAATGACGTGGTGGCATTCCACACCATTCCAGTTTTCAACCCATCCATTTAGGTGGGTCATTCGCGGAGGTGCCATGCAAGCGGTTACTCCGATCCCCCTGCAGGTTACTCCTCCTCCCGCTTTCGCGAGAGAGCCTCACTTCCATTCCTCCACGGGAATGCATTTTGTGGTTTTCGCTTTTGTGATAGAGCCTCGCTCCCCTTTCCCACGGTCGCATTTCAGTTTTATGAACCAAAGTTCTAAATGGTTGACGAACGAAGATGAGATCCAAACTTTTAAGCAGGCCATTCATATATCTTCCAAAATGGAAATTTTGGAAGACGGCACGGAAAAAACAATCGCCAAGGTCGAAAACCTATGGAAAATAGCATAGCGGCTGGGAAAACCTGGATTTCCAACCAAACCAAATTCCAGCCCTTCTTTAAGTGGGACCCTTAGCGAGGGTAGACGACACATCAAACGATTTGACTAGATTGGGACCTCGCGACGAATCTACCTTTATCGGAAATACGCTGAGTGGAGGAAATAGGGAGATCGAAGAGCATCTGTAGAGGGGGAGAGAAGATATCTCTCTCCTACTGCCAGCGCACTTTGGAGCTTGAGATGAATGACGTGCCTGATTTTTCGACTTGAATAGGGGGAAAAACCAGTGTTGGGACAAATGGATGGAATGGAGTGCAGATGAATGACCGGCTTTAGACAGCATCACGCCAATACTACTCGGATTTTCGCACTGATGACGGGTGTTGGATGCAGTAAGCTGCGTCATAGCAGGGGGAGTCTGGAGCATGCGCAGTCTTCCGGCAGCTTCCTTTAAGAACCCGGATTGTGGGCGTTGTTCCAGTAATGTAGTAATAGTAGCTGTCGTTCTTGTTTTCATGTTACTTGTTGGTTTTATATAAAGTTTTAGCTGTTATAATAAAGTATCGTTTTGCCGAGATGGGCTGTATTATTGAAAGACTATTACACCAGATCCAAGAGAGAATCGGGTAGATTCAGAGAACCTGTTTAGTCTTTTAAATGTCTTCTCATATTAGATGCAATAACGGGTTTTAGGACGACGCGACAGAAAGTGGTTTCATCGTGAATGTCCACTTTACAACCTTGGGATCGACAGGGAAGGCGTAGGTTATAAACCGGCAACCAACCTTTATTTCATGGCTTCCAAGTTCACTAACGCAAAAAGCACCTAAGTGTATAAAGTTTGTTAAGCAAAACATGACCCATTCCAAACCTTTGCACGCATGCATACAATTCATCATTCAATAAATAATTTTTTAAATATTGTTACGAATATTTAATGTCGCTTTCCGGCAATGTTAGTCTTACTGTTGGGAAGAAAGTTTTACAGGGGTTAGTGTGGAATGACCGGCAGAGGCCAGGCCTGGATCTCTGACCGACCTCTCTTGGCGACGAACATGGCGACTATTTTGGCGACAAATCGAAGATTTCTGAAAATGCGATTACTTTCTCAATATCTCTGTTAGGGATCGAGATCCAGATTTTTTCTGACGATTCCATGTGACGTCACTGCCTGTCGGGGAGACTATAAAAGGATCGTGCGTGGATCACAGAGCGTTAGTGTGTTGGTCGACTGGAACGACTTTGAAGTTTCGTCTGCAGTGCAAGCTGGAGAGCCGGTGAGCTGAGCGCTATTGAAAGTGCTGTTACTGTCATTATTAGTGATCTGCTGATTGTTTGTGTAGCTAAATCTGAAAGTGCTGTTACTTTTATTATTAGTGAATTGTTGACTGTTTGCATTGTTAATCTGTACAAGATCTATTGTTCTCATTACCATTGTGTTTTCATAAATTTGTAAATAAACTGTCATTCTCCATTACCCTGAGTGTTGGACGGTTTCCACCATACACCCATAGGACGATTTTTATAACAATATGTAGCATTAGAATTTTTTCTGGAACGTTTGGCGTACATTTAAACTTCACTTAAGGCAATAGTAAAATTTAAAATCATACCAACGATATTTTTCGAAATGGGCATAAATTGTCTGATTTTCTGTAGTCTATTTTGCTACCTCACATCCAACTTTCTATTGAAATATTTTACACAAAACTGAAAAGCTTGTGTTCGAACTTACCAGATACGTTGCAAAAGAAGCTGACGACGGCATTCACTGGGACGTCCGTTCGATCCGGGCCATGCAGGTCTTTATTTTCCGAATTCTCATTTTCAGCATATTGAGCAGTTACAGTCAAATCACCTAGTTTATCCAGAAGTAAGACCTGTTATTTGAAAAAAAAAAGTCAAATTTAATTTCACTAAATGATAATATTACTTCGTATTGAAAATAAGTTCTGAGCAAAATACCTCTGTGGTGAATGATTCCAAGTCCACGCTGTTTCGGACATGCGCAGTGACATTGTAAACGCCTCCCTGCGCGTAAGCATGAGTTTCGGTCACGCTGAATGATTCGCTGTCGATGAGAATGTCCTTTTTGCTGTCGCTGTCTCCAAAATCCATATCTGTCACGGCGCCGAGTGGGAAATACGTCGCGTCCCCGATGTAACTCAGAGTCACGGTTATTTCGCCTAAAAATTTTAAGAGTGTTTCATTAAAAAGTAATATACGGTGGAACCTCGTTTAACGAGCATATTTTGTTCCAGAAGCTTACTCGTAATGCAAAACGCTCGTTAAGAGAAACAATTTTCCCCATATAAAACAATGTAAAGTACGATAATGCGTTCCATGCCGAAAAAAATACTCAAAAAATTTTATGTATCACGTTTATCCAAAGAAAATTATATGCAAGATCGTTAAGGAACCTGAAACATCCTCATCTTATTTTTTGTGCAGAATCAACCCACATGTAATGCGGATGGGATTTTCAGAAATGAAAATCGTAATGAGTGCTACTGATGTAGCTGTTCTGGTATCCTTATTAAAAGAAATAACCGAATTACGTTACGTCATTGACACAAATATGTTACGTCATGGACTCGAATACGTTACGTCATGGACTCGAATACGTTACGTCATGGACTCGAATACGTTACGTCATGGACTCGAATACGTCACTCAAATACATTGTATCATTTGTTACGCAGCGTATCAAGAACTGCAATTGCATGGAAGAAAAATAGTTTTTAAAACACCGTGGCCTTAAATATTACCGGAATCAAAATATGGAAACAACCATCGTCATTCGTTCCATTGAAAACGTTTCTTACTAGAAAAAAGAAATTAAAGCAAACACTTTGTTCGATGAACAGTTAAAACAGGTTACAGTTAAGCGTGCATCAAGTACTAGACTTAATGTTTGATAAGAATTTAAGAGAAATAGAAGCTCCGTGGATATGACAGTAGCAGTCGCAAAATCTCGGACTTCCCTTCTTCTGGTGAGTCATTATGCGAAACGTCACTCGTTAAGTGAGTCAATTTTTTACAATTTATTTTGCTCGATATGCGCATTACTCGTTATACGAGGTGCTCGTTAAGCGAGGTTGCACTGTATTTAATTAATTTTGCTTCATGCTAGTGAGCCTTTAGTCAGATCTTAAATTCGATGATATGAACTTCTTCAAATATAATTTTTTGTTCTTCAAAGTAGATTATTTGAGCAGAACCCAAACATTTGGACTATAAGATAAATGCGTTTGTAAGGAGAAAAGGCAAACTATGTTGACTTTTTATTTCTTCATTTTCTTCCCCCTTCGATTTACATGCTGAAAAATTTTCTGTTCGTCTACCGTTGGTTGAATATATTTTAAAACTAAAGACTATAGCATTCACTTTCATTTCATGAAAATGCTTTTTTAAATCATTTTTGGAAGTTATGAAAATTATTTAAGAAAAATTTTACTAGCATTTTTAATAAATTTGTACGTAAAATGATTTTTATAAATCAATTCATTCTTCATTATACTCATTACCTTTAGAAAATTATTTGTTAAATATGGTCCAAGTTTCAGATTCAAATGGGGACAAATCTAATTTCCTAATAAAGCGAAATTTTCTTAATAGTTATAAAAATTCATTTGTGTTTTCCTTAAATGTTGCTTTCATACACACTATATTTTTCTATTAACAAGACCTTGTTGTTTATGAAAAATTTGGTGACATATTGGGTATTTTGTTTCCGTTCAGTAAATAAATTTGTCTCGTCCTCTTATATCACCCTCTCGCTTCATAAAAGTTTGTTTTCCCAGCAACCCACTGGACGGCTGAACATTTACACAATATTAACGGTATTAATATTAAAGTAATAGCTTTATTATTTATACAATTGCGAATCCACAGACCTGGAGGTGCGATTTTAGGGGAGTCGGATTCCAGCTTCCAGTTCCGACTGACGTGATTCACACAGCAGACCTCCACTGTAGCTTCTTCCGAGGTGAGGGCGTCGCTGGCATTCACAGTGACGGTGAAGTTGCCTTCCTTAGGGCAAGTGTAGTTTTCTACGACACGTGTAGGGGCTTCTTCTGAAAAGAAATATCACAAAAGTTAATCAAAGAGTTAAGTTGAGATGGAAGCAAGATGTAGTTGCTGGAACAATGCCTGCCACGGTTTTGACAGTTATTCGCGTTCGCAACCAGGCTCACGTACACGTGGATCTCCATCTAATACATCTGCAGAGTGTCACAAATATGTGACACTCTGCTGTTTTCCTTATTATTAAGGTAATTTTAATAATTACGGTAATTTAATTAATAATAAAAAGGCTCTTACTGGACTTTTTTCAATTTTGGAAAGCCAACTTAGATTTTTCATTGATTCAACTCTGCAATACTTTCCATTGTAAATATGCTGCATATATGTTCCATATGTATTTGCAATGTATATCCTTTTCATTGTCGGCATTAAGATGTACAGTCCGACCTCAAAAATCCGGACTTCTAAAATCCGGAAACTCCGAAAACCAGACGATTTTTTTCCAACTCATGACGAGAAAAAAATTAGCTAAATAACTTTTGAACTAGAACGCTTGAGGCAAGATGCGGAAATTCCAGTCATTCTATTCATTTTAAACTGCTATTTTTTGTCTGTATCATTTTTTAATGTCTCTTTATGTTTTTATTGTTTAAAACGTGTTTTTATATAGAGTTGTTGGAACTGACGTCAACCTGCATACGTCTCGATTGGTTGCGCATGCGCAAACGTCAGAGGCGTTACCAAGGCAACCATTTGCTGTTGCCTTGCGACTCCCGGGTCTATTCTGAAGGCGTCTGCATATGCGCGCTTAATTGTGACGTAACTTACCTACACGGTGACAACAGAACTTTGACATCTCTATTGGTTTAAGTAAGATATCTCAAATCCGGAAATTTCCGAAATCCGGACCTTCCAAACCTCCGAGCAACCCGGATTTGCGAGTACTGTATTTGTATACATTTTCATTTTGTTTAAAATAAAGGCCTGGGGGCCACAGTTGTCGAGGAACCCGACAAACTTCCTGTCGGATTCAAAATTCCTATTTAATAATTAAATTATTTAAAAGCGTTGATTTGTTTAGTTTACTTCACCGGCACTCGGATACAGGCCTTGGTTTATTTGCATGCCTTCCGGCGGCACAGCAGTATCCTAAAGGGGCTGTGTCTTATTGTGTGGGTGGCGGTCGATTGGCTGCGGGCGTGTGTCTTGTTGTGTGGGTGGCGGTCGATTGGCTGCAGGCGTGTGTCTTTCCCATGGATAGCGGTGCTGCCGTGTCCGCCCGGTGTCTCGTAGGCGGGGTATTCAGAATTCTCCGTGTACCTTCGGGCGGGGTGGTGTAATCCTTGTGTGGTAATTACTACAGTATTGTTTTAATTAAAGTTCGCCTGTTGAGAAGGTTCTAGAGCCGGTTCTAGTACTCCATACGAAACAAAATTTCGCCCTCCCGTTGGTGTGGTGCGGAAGTTTGGAGAGGGGTGCCAGCCCAGTTGTCGTCCTCATCATCTGACCGAGGTTCAAAATTCTGAGGACCGTCTCACATTAGCTCTCGCGTTGCTACAAAACGGGACGCTAATATAACTAAACTAAACTAAACTTTGAAAACTCAGAGAAAAAGTTAAAACTTTCGTCTTTAGTAGCACTGCGCAAATATCTCCAATGAATTTTGCAGTTTTTTAATTACTGAGGCAATATTGTATAGTTCATTTGAAAATTTTGAAAAATTTTTAACTAAAAGCGTTGCCGTCTTACTAAACATAAAGTCTTTTTTCATTCAAAATATTCTTTTTATATAAGACAGTGCACAACCTCACACTGTCTTTTCGTGTTTTCATAGAGATCATCACTTGGACTACATTTCAGTGAAAGTTTGTTTCTTTTGGAGCCATAGAACCAGTTCTATGGCCTTCTGAATAGGCGAACTTTAACTATAACAACCCATAATAATAATATGCGACATATAATAATAAGCTGCAGAAAGTCGTGTCGCAACACAGATTGGTTGAGTTTCAAAATAATTAAATAGACTTAAAATCTTGACAGTCTAAAGAAAATTACATTTTTAAAGTTTGTAAACAACAGTTGAATGGACTAGATCTCTACTGCCCTTGCTAATGGTAAATATTGGAATTTGTGCAGACGTGATGCATCCAAAGTTTTCTTACTTTTATATTAGTAACAAGGCGGTTATTGCAAAAACAGCTGGTTTTCGGTTTTATCGGTTTAACCTGGAGGCCAAAACCGTTCGAAATAACCAGTTTTCGGTTTTTTTAAAAAAAAGAACGTTTGTAGACAAATTTTTTATTAATAATAATATACAACAAGCAAGTATTAATACAATAAGTAATATGAATAAATAAGTAGTGATTATAAATAAGTAATTAATACAATAAGAAATAATAATAAATGAGTAATTAATACAATAAGAAATAATAATAAATGAGTAATTAATATAATAAGTAAGTATTGTAGATAACATTTTAAGTATTGTTGTAGAGAAATAAAAAAGAAATTAGAGAATACAGACGTGTGTGTAAATAATCGTATTTTGTGTTGCTTGCGTCTATATGTATAATAATAAAAAAGTAACTATGTCTCAATTTTTATACATTCCCCCGGTTCTATTAATCATATTTATTAAAATATTTTTGGCACCCTAAAATTTTAAAGAAAATGTTCCAGTCTTCGGCGATCAAAACTAATCGAATTATGAAAGCTTGACTATGACTATTTTAGACCATATCAATGTCCACGTCGAGGAAGCAGTGGCCGTTGATATTAGCCTAAGATGATGAAATCAAAAACTTCATAACTCAAACATAAAATCGAGCCTATCTTTTGATAGGTGATTTTGCCGGGGTTTTTACCCGGTTACTGGATCTAAAATAAATAACCGGCTTTAACCGGCACAAAAAATAACCGAAAAAATCAGTTATCCGAAACAAAAAAAACGGTTTTCGGTTTAAACCGGTAGGTTTGACCATCCCTAGACGGGTGTTCTACAGAAAGAATACTATTTCGATGCATAACACAACGCAAAGCCAACTCGTTTTCTTTTTATTAAATATGTTGCACATTTGATCCAAGCGGGCTACAAAGGATATCCATCACTTTGTAAAATTGCTTAATTATTAATAAAGTATAATGTTCAAAATGCATTCCACAAAAATTAGTGACAGCCATCATAAACGACTATTGAAAAGTCCAGACAGTGATACTTCATTTTCCTTTTAGAGACTGATAGCGAATGTGCCTATAAGCTCTCTATTCTTTTCTAGCCTTATTAGCAACGACACATCTGGCCATCACAAATGGAAGATGTATCATTGCTAATAAAGCTAGGCTCTAGCCATCACAAATGGGAGATACAAAGGACAGAGGAATAAAACTGTCTCTAGGACGATTAGAGAACAGACAGATTAGTTTCATGTGGGAAGCAAAATCCTGATGATTTAATGACACAGCAACATATAAAGGAAACCTAAAGGGGTAAGTTTTAATCATAAAACATTTATACCAGCCGTATGAAAGGTTAAATGAATACTAATTTGATCTATTCGGCAGGCTTAAATGCATATCTAAAAAATCCTTAAACGTATAAATATGTGCTAAATGTATCAATCTGACAATTAACCATTGTCTGTAACCATAAGTCGTTTCTATTAAAGTACACGACTTCTTTGGAACCTTATTAGAATCAAATATTGTAAGAAGAATAACTCATAAACGATGCAAAATAACTTAATAAGTTTAATAAAATTAAATTAAATTTCTTTGCTGTTGATGTCTGATTTATGTAACAAAGGATTCCTAAATTCTCCAGAATCACATATGACTATAGGATAAAAGATTTAGAAATTAAGCCTGTAATCATTGGTAATTTTCTCCTTTTTCTGTTTAATTCTTTTTTATCGATATTACGTTATTTTTCCTAACTTTTCATCGGTATTTACTCTCAGCGCTTGCGGATACGTCTAAATAGTTTCGCAACGACATACATTGTTGCTAATATAAAATGTCATAATAACGTAGGCCGCCGAATCGCGTGGAATAAGGGAAACGTGCTTTCTACAGCAACCGAAGAAATTGAGTTAATTATTTGCAGAGTTAAAAAGAAAGTGTTTGCTGTGATCAGAAGGGCCGTCTTAACGAATTTGAGCGCCCTTGGCTGGAGTCATTTGCAACCACATCAGAATCGCAACTAGGAATTTGACTGCCTATGGTCTGACGAAAATATCTGATAAAATAATTAAGGAGCAAAAAAAGTAATCTGTCCTCTGTTTAACTCCTTACAACTCTGCAAATCAGCGACTTCCCAGAAGAAGATTTTGCAAGCCAGTTTCCGCCACCCCTGATCATATATCTGATAAATTTTAATAGTTACATTATAAAAAGATTTTTTTCTATTCTGTTCTATATATCTATTTAATACAAAAATGAAAGAATTGATGAATTTAGTATACTAAATTTTTAGGCACCTTTGGATCAATGGCGTCCCTGGACTATTGCCCAATTAGCCCGATAGATAAAACGTCCCTGATGATCATACTCACTTGACATTTAAAACACATTCTATGCTGTACTGTTTTACATATCAGATACACATCAAGTGTTTTTTAATCAACTGGGCATTCTACTTCTGTAGTATGTAGTCAGGAACCCCTACGGATCTTAAGAGCTGATTCTTACTCTGTACAAGTAATGAGAGGCCCTACCAACAACATAGCTCCGATCTTCAAATCCTTCCGTCATCCAGGAGAACGTGACGTTGATTCCTTCTTCCAGGGTAGCCTCCAACATGGCGGATTCTCCGACATCCGTGCAGTCGAGAGGTCCCGCAAGCGACAGGCCGGACAGGTAAGTGAGGACCAACACCGTGACTTCCTTCTCCTCCACCAGGCCGTCCGGCTCGCTGCTCATCTCAGCTCTCACTCTATATTTTCCAGCCTGAAATTCAGATTTATTTATTATTATTTCAGAACTTTAAATTCTATAATTGAAACATATCAGAGAAGAAAATTTACAGTAAATTACCAGTTACAACAAGAACTCTTACATTGCAGGTCATCAATCCGCTGAAAATACCGCGAAGATCATACATTAAATGTAAATTTAACTTCTTTTACAGACTTTGAAAGAAAAATGGAAGCATTTTTCATCCTTCCCGATGGCTTGACATTGCGACAGCTTTTCATCGCTTTTATTCAATTTTCTCTCCTCCCCAGATATGTGAACTATTCCCAAGTAGAATTTTCCTGAACTCCTCCCTCATCCATCCCAGCAATGATCTTATTTCAGGGGTATTTATTTTAATCCAAACTGGCAAACATAATGGAGTCCAGAAACACAGAACAAATTGCATGATGGTAATGGCATGATTGCCTTGAGTAATCCAAAAATTGACCTTATTTGGATATGTTGGACATACCAGATTCACGCTTCAGCGTTTTGTACTAGGGGAACAGATCTCTACATGTCTACACTATCCTGTCTGGGCAACACCTGTCCCTATATGTTTGGCATCTTCTGATAGAAAATCCATTTTTTAATGCTCAAAAGCTGCATTACTCTCTCCTCTCCTCTTTAAACAACTTCAATTTTATTCTCTACATAAATTGGCAGCATTCAATACATCCAATATTTTCATTTTTTAAATCCATAGAAATTTTTTTCTCTAATTTCAACATATCCTTGAACTTTGTTCCAAAATTTTAGAATGACTATCACTTGAAAAATCATTATTTGATCCTATATATATCGTATTAGATATTACATCTTGTAGCCTTTGAATATTTCTAAGATTATTCTAAACGTCCTACCTCTAAAAAAACATGATTAAAGAAAGAACACAAAGCAGGGTTCTGAAACTTTTCCCACCCATTCCCAAGATCCCATTACAACTAAAAAAAATCTGCCTTGATCCCAAGCATAGAAATTAAATAAGAAAGCGAATTCATGAATGATAAGTGAAAGGCAATGAAATTAAGAACAGCTATTTAGCAAATTTTAAAGAAATCTGTCAGGTCAGGATGATTTTTTGTTTAAGATGATTTGCGGCCCCAATAATTTTTCACAACCACACTTGTGTGTCAGCACCCACACTTAAAGAAGCTCTGTTAGAGTTAAAAGGTAATTAAAGTTAAAAGTAATTAAGTAAGGAAACTGCACGTGAAGACGTTAAGTCTGAATGTAACATGGTAATATCTTCAATAATAGTTCTATTATTCTATCAGACAATCGATCATTAAATTTATTTGAATCGTACCACTGGAAACACACATTGTTAAAAATATAATGATTTTTTAACTGTCAAATCGATATTCATGGGTAAAAGAGTCGACTGTTTTAATGTGATATTGTTATTGGAAAACACAAGATTTTCTTTGCTTGTAGATTCATAGAATGCTGAGTTGAAGTTGTTACCTTTGTGAAGTTGTGTGGGAAGGAAATATTCATGGGTATAATCATGACAGGTCGCAGAAAGTGATGGACATTTAAAAGTTCTCCCTTCTGGTCTTTGTCAACAAATCCAGCCCATTTTTCTTCATCTCCCGTCGCATCCACGTATTCCACGACGGTTGCGTCACTGAGCTTTAAGGCTATGACGTAGCCAGGTTGAAGCTGAAACGAAAATTAAGCCCGATCACGTATATTAAATTTTACAGCACTTTCGTGGAAGCAAATTCTTTTCAGTAATAGAATACCTAAACAAGGCCGGTTCTACAGGCAAAGGAAATTTCTCATATTCACATGTATAAAACTCGATTCAAAAATTAATGCTAGTTTTTGAATTGAAACAAAACTTTATTTTTATTGCTTTGTTTGAAATGACTGATTAGCGTCGCTTCAAAATTAGGTAATGGAAGTAG
>BGPR01006882.1:3854-19079 GCA_013235015.1 Araneus ventricosus
CTCTTTATTTACCTTTATTCCATAGCGTTTTATAAGTTTAAAAAACCCACCTACTCTTTATTTACCTTTAGTCTATAGCATTTTACAGTTACTTTCATTTTTATGTAATCTTCAATTTTTTATATATTGACACTCTTAAAAAGTTTCTTAAGACTTGCCATTATAATTGTTGGAATTTTATATTGACACTCTTAAAAAGTGTCGTAAGACTTGCCATTATAATTGTTGGAATTCTATATTGATACTCTTAAAAAGTGTCTTAAGACTTGCCATTATAACTGTTGGAATTCTATATTGATACTCTTAAAAAGTTTCTTAAGACTTGCCATTATAACTGTTGGAATTCTATATACGATTGTCTTTCTCATATCTTTCTTGTGTTATTTTAAGTTCAATATATTTTTAATATTAATTCCTAGGGTATGTTTACTGGATTTGTTTACCTTTTGGGTTTTGCAATATTTAATGAATCTGCTGCTGGGACGTTTGACCCACCTCCTTTCATTTTTTAAAAAAACTGATTACAAGGATGAGTATCAGATGGCAGCTCAATAATCATCAACTGCATACGATGCTAAAGTTTTGAGCCATTTGCAGAGGAAACAGAGAAGCTATGTCATGTCTCATATTTCTTGCTTAGAAAAGTGAATTTTTTGGTTTTTCATTTGTAAGAACCTGTGCTGGTTGTATGTTAAAATAAAATAAATAAATTTAAGTCTTGCAGTTTCGATTAGCAAATGAATGAATGTCTCCTTAATGTGTCCTTTTTACTTAAAAGATTGAAGAATGGGCTTTTTCTTCTCTCCATTACTCACATTTTCTGAGTTTTAAAAAATCATAAGTGAAAAATTTTGTACCTTTCTTGAATAAGTTGTAACTGCTGTGAGTCTCTATACATGTGAGGACACTTTCTGAGCAACATTTCGTTTAATGTGGGTACATGTTTAAGATTTTTGTGGAGAAAGCAAAAATTTTGAAAAAAGCTATCTTATCAATTTTAAAAAGTTAAAAGTAAATAATTATTATTGGTTTTAATTTTGAATAGTTAATATGAAAATATTTTAAGTTACTTTTTTTCCATAATATGTCCTTTTTTAGATAAAAGGTTGTTAATAATTATAATATAATTAGTTAGGTTGTATAATTCTCGTATGTGGCTACAAAAAAGGGTCGAATTTCTTGATCGCCGTTTGGCAACATCTCTCAAGTTTGGTGACAATAAAATAGAGACAAATAATTTTTTTTGAGTTAAATAGTTTGAACAAAATAAGTTTATGTCTTGCAGTTCCGATTAGGCAAATGAATGAATGTCTCCTTAATGTGTTCTTTTTAGTTAAAAGGTTGAGGCTATTTCATCTTTCGATTACTCACATTTTCTGAGTTTTAAAAACACAAGTGACAACCCAGAAAAATTTTTCATACCTTTCTTGATTAAATTGTAACTGGAGTGAGTCTGTATACACGTGGAGAAGCTTTCTGAGCAACATAGCATGAGTAAACATAGGATTTTATCAATTTTAAAAAGCCAAAAATACATATTCATTATGGTTTTAATTTTGAATAGTTAATATGAGCATGTTTCAACCACTTTTCTCTTTAAATGGCCCTTTCTTAGGTAAAATGGGTTATATCATCTCTTGACAACTTAAATTTTCTGAGATTTAACACATATATAACTGCTCAGAGAGAAAAGTTATATATTTCTTGGCTAAATAATAATTGGAGTGAGTGCGAATATATGTGGGAAGTTTTCATCAACAACATTTCATTGAAAACAGGGCATATTTAAAATTTTGATGGAATGAAGTGAGGGCTAGCAGAAATGCATAACTGCACGGCGAGTGAGCTGGGTTCACTTAGTAATCCCAAAAGAATCACAACGTGATCCTTGGGGGTTGGGGCGTGACGCGGAGCAAGCAGTGGGTGTAACCCCCTAGTTTATTAAAATATCTTATTTTTGAAATGCCTTTTCCTCCCTCGTAATTTGATATTATTGATTTTATGGCAATGGCAAAACGGGATTTTTTAAATTAAAGTATGAAAGATTTTGACATATTTATTTTAATTTATAATTATGATTTTTCAATTGAAGCTATTTAATTTAAAGTCCTACTTCATCAATTTTGAGACGGAGCGATTCAGTAACCAAAAAACTATATTCGAACAACTCTCTATTGTAAAACGATATTGGCAGGGGAAATATTCAGAAGACTTTTTTATGGTTTCACTGTTCTTTTTTTTCCATCGTAGTTTAGTTGGCAGGGGAGATATTTATTTTTATGTTTTTAGCGCTCTTTTTCATCTTTGCTTAAAAACAGTATTAACTTATGAAAGACTCCTGAAGATGCATTGGCCCCGCCTGAGAACCACCTCGAGTAAGAGAAGAAGAGATAGAAATCATGGCCTTCATTCTTCGGCTCCCTAGGGTCCGTTTTCTAGGGTAACCCATTTATTTAGAAGAGTTTGGTTGACATCAGTTTTATTGATGACCTCGCACTTCAGTGAAAAGTGCAAACTATATGAAACGCATTCCTAGTGGTTGGTTTATAAGATAATCGTCAGTTTTGGAGCCAGTTGAGAGCAAATTTTCGAATATTGAAATGTCAAATGATAAAGACGGCATTTAAGACGCGATCTCTATCTTTAGATTTCCACACTAATGTAAAAACTTTAGAACCAAAAAAAAAAAAAAAGGCAAATTTAGCGTGCATCTAGACCAGTTTTTCCCACCACGGGGGAGGGGCAATTTGATTGTTAAAGGGGCAATTCAAAAATGGACTCGTCCAGAGTTTAAAAGTAACCGTGTACTGTAATTTAACTAGTATGTATAAATTGTCCGATCGAAACGACACATTTTTCTTTAGGATCTATTCGATGAATAACCTTCAAATATATATATATATACAAACATATACAAAAAAATAAACAAAACCAGAAACAAATGCAATTCAAAAGGGGTTTAATATGTTTTGTTTCTAATGGACTTGGGCTTTTATTATATTTTTATTTCTTTCTCAATTGGACTAGGGTTTTTTTGCTTTTTTTCAAACTTTGGTTTTTGTTTCGGGTGTTCCGGGGGAAACAAACTCTTTTTGGCATTATTGCTAGAGTTTTGTGTTCAGAAAACACCGAATTTTTTGCTTGCGCCCGTTCGGGATTTCCCTTGCTGATGACGCGTCCCGGACGTTGGCGTTTTTGTTCCTTTTTATTATTATTTTGGTTTTTCTTTTACAACGTGTTTTTCATGTTTTCTTTCTATGTTTTCTTTTATTAATATATATATATATTTATATTTTTTTTTTTTTTTTTTTTTTTTTTTAAATATATAAAGTTTTTAAAAAATTTTAAAAAATTAAAAAATGCTAAACTTACGAAAATGTATTACTATAAAAATTATTTCGTGCTCAGATTTCAGTTCCCCATTATATGTTTTGAAAATTTTCTTATCTTGTTTCTCAATAATTTCCTAGCGATTTCTTCCTAAAACATATAATTTAAGTTTCTCGAACGAATATTGTACATGCTATATAAGTGACATAAGAATTTTCGAAAGGCTTAGGTGGGGCATGGCACAAAAAAAAAGTTGGGAAACACTGATCGAACCCACAAGCACGGTGTATCGACCTTGAAATCGCATCTGAAACCCGGGTTCTTCTATAAACGAGTCCGAGATTCTGTCATGGGTTCTGTCTTGTAGGCTGCCTACAATCCCACATATCCTTGCGTCGCGGCCGCCCATTCATATGTTTCCTTGTATCCATGCATGGTTGGAGCTTTCTTAATGGTTATCTCAGTTAATAATTTTCAAATGACGGAAAATGAATTTATTTTTGAAAAGAAATAAATACAATGGTTGCGATAACGAATATTGAATTTAGAAGAATAACGTTTTCATGAAATAAACTATTACACCCCTGGAACAATTAATTTCTAACATAATATTATCATGCAGGCAAATTCAGCCAAACAACTTCTAGAGAATACAGGATCTTGTACCAAATATAAAACCTGAAAAATATATCTATCGTAGTTAAAAATATGAAATATTTTTCGAAACAAAAATTCAATTAATTTTTTTGATTTGCTAGCATTGAAACTGCACCTCCACTTCAACTTACGGCCACAAAAATTAAATTTCAAAATAAAACGTAATTTTAGGTTGCACTTTTGTTTACAGTACGTACAATCGAGTACATAAAATGCATTTTTCTCATAATATACAATAATTATGCTTACATAGATTGAATATTTGCGTTTCAAGTGCAATTTCTATTACTCTTTTGAATGTAAAAAGTACTGAAAATATAAATCCCACTAGCGACCAGTTCGACTAATAGCTTGTGAGTCGGAATGCAACTCGGTGATACGTCGAGGAAGACCTGTGTATTCAAACTGATGTGCGTACAGATAGATATTTTTTAATCTTGAATCTTCGAACAGTAACATTGAATTTTATGAAAGATTCCGAATACTCATGTATTCTCATAAATTAAATACATTATTTAAATTGCATTTTGACGTTAATTACTCGAAGATTCAAGTTTTAAAATATCAGTTGTTGCGAGAAGCCTCATAATTTAAATTCTCTTAGAGTACAACGGAAATTCACCTCACTGCAATGCCGATATTTTTCGTAATTTAATCTAATTTCAATCTTATAATTCTAATCTTAACGGCATTGAGCTGGGATTTTTATACGTAAGTTGCCCTATGTATCTGGTGTTGAATCTATAAAAGAAAAATCAAGGCTAAGTTTCGCACACATTCGCAGTAAAAAATTACTTTCTACAAATACTCGTATTTCTTCTAATATTCAAAGTATTTATTTCAAATTTTAGTACGATGTTTCTCTAACATATTGTCGAGTGTTCTGTAAGTTTGTCGTATAATTTAGTTGGAAACTCTGCATGTTATAAGCAAAAAACATGCGGGACAATTTCGGATTTTTTAAAGAAAACCTTTATATTTTCCAGATTATACGTGCTATTTGTACGAAATGCATGTAATGTATAATATTATGTATAACAAACACAAACATTGCTGGAAATTGCAAATCATTATCAACTTTCTGTGAAGCGGGGTGAGCCAAAATCTCCTTTCGCCTTCATCAGTTTCTGGTCGGTTCCTTAAATGCCCTCTGACCGAATCTTCAATGTAGATTGTGAGTTTAAGCCTCTTCCTTATGTGGTCGAAGTTCAAGGAAAATCCATTCAGCCTATCGGAAGATATTCGAAAAGATGCGTTCACATTTTTCTGTCACCCACTTGTACTTCTATCAGTACCTCAGCCTTTCACGATTTTTGTTTTACCTTATTTATTTTTGATAAAAAAATACTATTTTCTACTTTTTTGTTTAGATTTAAAAGCGTGTTTTTAAAAAATTTAAATCAAATCTTAAGAGAAAAATGTCAAAAATTTGGAACAAGATATAATGAAATATAATAATACTCAAGGAAATAATTAACTTCAAACAACTTTTAGAATTCATTCCGATTGCTCACAGAATAAAAAAAAATAGAATCAAATTGTAAACTTTATTCGCTTTTATTAAAAACCAAGAATTTCCTTCCCTGACTTGGCAGCAGCTTTGCTTGACCATTCGTCAGTTATGCCTCATTCGCTTTTGGCAGCGATATATCTGAAGAAACTGGAAACTCTCCAGTATTATAAAATCTGAATTTATTATTTATGGGATGCTACGAAAAATAATATTTCAAATGATATAGAACTAACTGCTGTGATCATTTTCTTTAAAAGACATCCAAGACGTGTCTGGTGACATGTGATCGATGTAAGCAATATATTTTGATATCAAGTTTATTCTTCATGTTTAAATCTGCAGAAATCCATTCGGAAAAGGAAGTGTTTTTCGAATGTTTTTCTTGTGCTCTTCTTATTCTGTACATTTGGCACATTCAGAAGTAAATTTCGGAAAAAAATTTCCTGAAATAGCTAATTACAGTCAAAAATATCTTGTTAAAGCTTCATGAAAATATATTTATCTTTGAGTGTCCTATTTTTGGGAACAAAAATTTTGTTTATCCCTTCAATTGAATGTATTCTCCTAATTTGTAACACAAATGCATGTTATCATCTCATCAAAAGTCTTTCAGGACAGCCCTCGTATTTCTTCTGTAATTTTTTCATTTGCCCTCAAACTTCGTGTTGCCCCAGGTAACAAAATGCTTAGCATTACTGTGTTCGTACTCTGTTTTTGCTATGTTTGCAATGAGTTTGATGTGGAAAGCTTGCTGCAAGTTCGTCGCGTGGTGACTTCGAAGCTTGCGTTAACTTGCTGCAAGCTTGTTTCACACTTGCACTTTTGTCGTGTCAACCTTGCTGCAAGCTTGCAGATTTGCAATGCAAGACTGCTGCAAGTTTGCTGCAAACTAAAATTGCTATCTGGGACGGTTGGCGGTTATTGTAAAAATTAATGGTTTTCTGTTATTCCGGTCTATTTCACTTCGGTTTAACCTGGCGGTTGTAACTGCTCAAAATACCAGGTTTTTGATTTTATTTAAGAAAAAAAATGTTTGTTGACGAAAATTTTTATTCACATTTTTATGAGAAATCAACTCAACTGGCCAATAATTATCGTCCAATCGGTTCATTAAATCTCTTTCGGCAATGTGGGCTCAGCTTAGCCAAATATGGCTCTTGTGCCATTAAAAATTAAACAACCCACCAACTTCCGGCAATGTTCTGATCCGAGAGTCGATTCCTATCATGGGAAACAATATCATTTAAAGATGATACCAGGACCGACCTTACTAGATGCGGGGCCCAAATGAAAACATTTTGGATAATCCCGATATATTTAAGTCTTAATAAATAGAAAAACAATATAAAATTTTAATAAATAAAATAATATTTATTGGTAAAATTTTAATAAGTTTAAAATAATAATTTTAATAACTTCATTTACTTAAAACTTAAATTTTTAAAAAGTTCAAGATATATATATTTTTTTGATTTTATGATTGGATGCATTATAGAGCAATTAAGTTCTCCAGGGAATTAAGAGCCGTATAAAGTTATTTGTTCACGATCTCTGAGGAACACAAAATACGGACGTATTTAACTAACGAAGACAATCCAGGAACCTAGAAAAAAATTGTAATTTTTAACTTCTGAAACAGTCAGCCGGCTCCAAGATAAAATCTGTTTGTAAACGAATTTAAAAGCATGAAAAATTTTCCTGAGGATAATGGTTTGAAATCAAAATGATATTCGATTTTGATTTGAATAATTTTGAGTACATTCTTTGTTGCACTCTTGCGCGGGTCCCTATTGGAGCAATTGGTCTGTAACTTCTAGGCATGAACTTTACAGCATGGATAGAGGAGAGATTTACTAATCTAGTCGCTGAGGTAGTCGGTGCATAGAACGATTGACACTCATGCGCTTCATATTAACTAGTACGATACTACACTATTCAGCTTCTCAACCTATCATGCCTGTATTCAACATATATCAGAAGTATACCATTGTGAGAAACTAGTTAGCTGGTAACTCAATAAGAGCAAGACTACTCGATAACCAAATAACAAATTTAATAAATCAACAACTAAATTAAAATCCTAAATCAAATCATAAAGTCATTATACTGCTAGCTATCAAATGATACAAAAAGAAGAAGAGAATGAACAGTAGCAATCAGTCCTTAAATACTGCAACAGGCTCGTCGCTATTGGTCGATAGGTGACACCACAAAGAGGGCAGATCCGATCTGCATGTAATTACAATTCAGGATATTGCCAGATGCCGCGATGATGCCACAGGTCCAATCGGCTAATGGCCATCTCTGGATGATACCAATCTTGGCTATAAATGACAAACCCGGTATAAAAACTTTACTCTGTTTTTGAAAAAAAAATCACTCCATCTGGGAAGCAAAGGTGCTGAAAGTACAGCCTCAGGAACTTTCAAGCACTAACGGACAACTCTTGACTATCGCCTCATCATGTGATGGCCAAAGAGGGCTTCCTCCCTGCAATTTCAGCCAAGTTGTATTTTATTTGTTAGCTGAAGATGGTAACTAGTAAAAGACTAATAAATCACTAACCTAATTTCTTTAACCCCTTAGTTTTACCCGAGCTCCACTCGTGCATAGAATTGTTGTCGCGACTCCTCTTCCAACGAGTGACGTAACTGGACGCTTCAACTTTTCCACCAATCCAGAGCAGGCATCTTCAGCCAGGACTCTTTCGAATATTAGTCGAGAATTGGTGAGAAAATAATCCAAAAACAAATAATACTGTTCGAACTGTTTTAAATGTGACATTTTGTATATAATCAAACTTCTTAATGTGTGTATTTTTAAAGAACCTTTATCATCATGTAAATAACCATTTCTTTGTTATAGTTGAGTGGTAACAGTTTGTTTACTCTTGTGCGGGGAGAATGTAAATTAGCAGAGGCGATTTCGCCACCATCAATAAAAGACGTGTTCGTTGCAGTGGCTTTCTCTTCTTTGCATTGGATATGGATTCAATAATTATATTTCAGAAAGTGGATCCCCAGCTCTCAACAGCTCTCCTGGCCCGTGGAAACTGAGGTAGGCGTAATTTATTTAATTTAATGATTTTACGTCTAAAGTATTGTGACAATTATGTCATTTTGAAACTTATAATTTAAAATTAAGTCCTTCATAGACGTTATATCTCGAAACAAAAATGACCGTTAATCCATTAACGTATCAAGTGTTATATGGACATGTAATTGAATCCAATACGACTACGCACCCCCCAAAAAAAAGGTGGCTCATCTAATACACACGGTACAAAAAACTACACCGCTAAAAGGGTTAGTTTATCTCTTTTACAAATCTAATTTGACCGGTTAATTTACCAGGTTGTGGGATTAAAAATAATTATCACCGGGACAAAAAATAACCGAAAAAACAGGTTAATCGAAGCAAACAAACAACAACAACATTATTATTAATAATAATGAAAGAAAACGGGTTTCGTTATAACTGGTAGGGTGTTTTTTCCACCCCTACTTAGCAGTATTAAGTCTTAGTCATCAATGCTACTAGTATTTCAACTCAATCTAAGATTTAACGCTAGTTTAGAAACTCTTTTCAAGTTCCCACTTAACAATGCTGAGTTAACAAAAGCATGCACTGTGAAAATTCGAAAGAACTTTTCAAGCCTACATCAAACCGTGTACTTTTTACTTCACTTGATTCGTTTCGTGCTCGTAAAGACGTCATTTTATAATCGATTCTTCGCTCACTTCCTGATGTGATGAGTTTTGAAATTTTTTACGCTTGTGTGTTCTCGATGATATAATACACTACTTTAATATTTTCAGAACTTTATTCAGTACACTAGAATTATCCCGGCCCATCAATTAGTCAGAGTTGACACTGTAGCCCCGCACAATAGCCCCCATTACGAGCTGCTCGTGCGACGACCCTCCATTTTACCGGGGTGCGACCTGTCATTGGAGATGGGCCCTAACAGCCTCACCACCATCACTATACCCTCAGGGAAGCGAGAACCTGCTTCCTTATAAGGCAGCTTCTCATCCGTGAATTCGCGGTGCCCCCCCCCCCCACGAGGGAGAACTTTATTCAGTACATAAGAGGTATACTATCTTAAGAAGCAATTTTAACATTCTATAAGGAGAGCGAAAACACATTCTAGATCGAAATATATTGCAATGCGCCATTTATTTTTTGAGAGCAGTTGTCTTTTCTTCTTTTCAAGCTTGCATCTAAGACACTGTGCCCATCCGAAAATGCGGATAGGACATCAGCACACTTGGGAATCCAATGTGCTGATATCCTGAATGACATAGGATGAAAATCAGCACATTTGGAAATCCAATGTTCTGATATCCTGAATCACATAGGATCAAAATCAGCACATTTCTGAATCCAATGTGCTGATATCCTGGATCACATAGGATCAAAATCAGTTCATTTGGACTTAAAATAATTTATCTCTCATGTACAGAATTATCAGAATAACAGTGGCGTAGCAATGGGGGAGGGGCAAGGGAGTATAGATGTCCCGGGCGCCAGTATTAGGGGGCCCATGGAGACAACACGTAAAGCAAAATATGACTTAGGGAGCAAAAAAATAATACCGTGTCCTTATAGCACAAGATACTCTATAATATTGCTACGATATCTTCACGAAATACCCTACAGTATTCTGAATATCGAATAAGCTCGGAAAAACATCGTACAAAATCTTTCTGCTAACAGGGCCGGGAGCCGTTTATACGTGCTAAATCACCAATAGCGATTGAGCATAAGCTGGTGCTAAAAATCATATCATGTCCTGGGCGCCACTTACCCTCGCTACGCCACTGCTTAGTAAATTAATTTAAATAAATCTTGACACCATGAGAGTGGTGCCACCTGGTAGAGCATTTGAGAAAAACTGATTTCAAAATTCAATACTATTTATAAAGATGAATTACAAATTAAAAACTCAAAATTAGAAAATATTTTTTAAAAAAAAATTCTACTTTTTAGCACACTGATAAAAGTGTAGTTTTTAAAAATTGTTTTTATGAGCCGCCCTCGGCGACCAGCTGTTCGCCCGTAATATTAATAGCCTGCAGCTATGCTCGCAACTTGGCGAAATAACTTGGTGAATTTGCGGTTGCAGAAGCTGAGGGGCTCTGCCAAAGTTTTATTTTTCGATTTATCTTGAAAATGGAGGGTGGTGGGCGACCATTCATAACATATCTAGACGTCATAAACTTCCATACGAATAAAAATTCTCGAAACTAGTTCAGTTATTAAGGCTTGGGTACCAGTACTCTGATTTTGCCAATTATTTTAAATATATAGAAGATTAAACTTATTATTTAGACCGAACTCTAGCAATACTAATGGGCACATTGGTATAAATGTTTATTCACTAACTCGTAGAAAAAGTAATATAATAAATAAATAATTGAAATAAAACTAGCTTAATAGGTTATAAACTCTAAAAAAATGTAATTAGATTTATTTTAATAATGCAGCAAAGGCGAATGATTCCAAAGTAAGCAGAAAACGATATCAAATAAATTATATAAAGCTTAAGAACTAATTTTAAAAAAAAACCTAAAAAAACTAACTAAAGTTTTTATATACGAACTAGAACGGGGAAGTTCAGCATTTTTTAAAAACGCGTGAAAGCAATCCGTATTCATAGAAAAAAATCATTCTAATTTCAAATATGCAAGTAAAATTTTATATAAAAATTTCTTTATTTAAATATTGAGGGCGAAAGATGCACTGAAATAGCAGAAATGAGGATGAAATCCGAAACGCACTCTCATTGGCCGAGTAGATTTTGACGTCACGTATGCCTTCCTTCGCATACTTCCCTTTCGCTACTTTTGTACCATGTTTTGATTCAAGGCGTTTGTACTAGCTTACATTTTAAAAGTGAAGTTTTTGGCTTTTCTACTATTCAACGTTTAATTTCATAATGGATATTGGTTTTGTACAAGGTAAATCGGATAATATGCCAAGGATTGATTCTACAATGATGGCAAAGAAACGGGACACAAAACGCCGGCTCGTAATTTATCTCATAAGAAAAGCTGTTCGTATCTTCCCTTGAATGCATTCAGTAACCGGAACAAAGGTCTATAGTATACCACAATAGACCTCGCCTTAGCAAAAAAAGGGGAGAATTTCAAAAGCACCAGACAGCAATAAATTGAAGAGGGGCCCTCGGACATTCGGAGAAGACGCTGCGATTTCAGTCGCACAAGAAAGAATGTAAAGCTAAGAACCTGATTTTGTATGATCTTTGAAATTTCGTATGCCTTCAAAAAAAAAAAAAAAATCCCAAGAATAAACTTATTTCAGAAGTTCCGCTCAAAATAAATTCAGGTACGGTATTTTTTTTAAATACACGGATGCCTTTGAAAAACTAATTTTATTTTATATAGTTTTATATTACTCTGCTATGAAAAATATAAATTATTTCCTTCATACAAGTATTAATTTTAAGATATTAGTTAATAGTAATTAATATGAAAACTCCTGTAAAAATAACTTATATAAAGAAACCTATATATTTATAATAATATTCAAACAGGACCGAATGCGACTAATCTAGGAATTAAAGGGCTACCATGTAAACGACAAACCCTAGATGTGCGGTGAATAAATTTATCTAACTTTTTTCAATTGTAATAATTGATATGTAAATTGACTTTTTGAAGACTGATTTTGGTTTGAATAGACTCATTGAATCTAAATGATTTATTTTACATAAAAAATTCTGTGAATTATTTTCTTGCACTACAAATGAAAACGATTTTCATCATCAAAAAAGTCATGAATTTAAACTTATATTTAAGATAAACTAATTAATTGTGAATAGATTTGTAATTTAAATATATATATAAGAAACATTTGAATATCCATGGAAATAATATAAGCAGTAAAATAACAAGAGCAAGTTTTTTTTTAAACCTTAAAGAAGTTGGGACAGCCTCTGTGCCACCGCCCCTCAAAGGGTTAAAATATAAAATCCATGTAATCAAATAGAAGGAAAAACACTTATTAACTTTAACTATTTGCTTTAAAATTGATAATTAAAATCTCACCTTATACTTACATTCAAAACAAAGCGGATATCGAGTTCAAGGCTGTTTTTTACTGTTCTTCCTGAGATACAATTTTAATAGATATAACATAGATAAATTATTCATCGGGTGCCGTTATAGTTGTATTAACACATTTAGGAACAATACAATACTTGTATCTTTCCGACATTATTTTATCTGATGCGGTAGTCGGAAAATATAAATATAGAGAAAAAAGCAAAATCTCTATAGCGAACGAACGGGAACTTTTCCCTGTTTGGGCATATGTGACGTCAGACCCGCTTCGCGCCAAAATGGATCGTTTTTTCAGCGTCATCTAAGAGGCGAACTTTGATTGCAAATACTATATATATATATAAAAACTGCTTAGATTTTTTTAAAATGATATTGTTCATTTTGAAGCATTTTCAATCGATTAGAAAAAAAAAAATGCTGAACTTCCCCATTATTATACCAAAGAAAACGAAGAATAGAATAAAGAATTATTATAATCAGAAGAATTATTCTTACCATTAAGAGCAGAAATTTCACGAACCGCTGTAGATTCAAAAGTTAACTGGAATGTGTCGTTTTAAGTTTATCATATGCACATGAACTGACCTCCAATAGGTTATTCGCATTCTAAGAGAAAACCTTTCTAACGCATGATTTTCTTACAAATTCGCACCAAGCGTAACATATCAACCAGATTATCTATTGCAGATAAATGTTTTGAATAGATTTTAAGAACCATGACAAATGCTGATGTCATTCATACTGAATTCTGACCTTTCATTTTCTGAAAGTCAGGGAATTAGCTCATGTTTCGTAACCCCGAAGATCTTAAACTAAAAGCTGGATGCTTACATCTGCCTTTGTTCCACATAGATGTCTTTTTTATTACATTTCTTCGGCAGAAAGCAAAGCAAGAGCATTGATTCCCTCTATTGATTCTTCCATCCCTTTTTACTCTGTCATTTCGGGGTGGAAGTGCAATTAGCCAAATGTCACCCTGCGCCGCAACATCCGTTGTGGGGTCGCTGAATTCAGGAAAGGCTTTCAGGAATAATTCTGTTACAACGGGGTCTCTTAAGCTGTGGGTCGCAATCCCAAGTGGGATCCTAAAAACTTTCACAGTGCTTTCAGATTCTTTATTGTTTGTGAACAGATATGGGCTTTCCGATTATTTTCAGGAAAAGAATACGAACCGTTTTTTTTTTCGGAAATAAATAACTGTTTTAAAAACCGTCATAAATAACAGATTGAATCTGGTGGTCAGAATTTCAAAGAATGCAAAAGTACCGTTTGTTGAAATGAAAATAACTAATACTTGAAAAACCCTTATTTGTTATTTTCCCTATAGTTTTCCCTGCTTTCAAAAAACGTAACGAGTAATGATTACGTTAATGATTCGTAATGATTACGAAAAACCATATCAGTTATTTTCGCCGCAATTTCTTAAAACGTTTTAGAAACACTCGAAAATTCATTACTTTCAAAAAATGCCAATAAGCCTTTCGTTAAAATAGATAGCATCTGGTAAAACCTATTTGTTATTTCTCCCTTTTTCCTTTAAACGTATTCTTAATGTTGTTCTTTTCACAATGCTTTATTATAATGTTTTATTATAATGCTTTTAAAAATTTTTACATTTTCCTGATTGTAGAAATATAAATAATTGATACATTCTCTCTTTTTTAGTTTATTCTACCAATAAATCACCGCAGTGAAAGTTTTAGAAGAAAAAGCCGCTACTAATAAAAATGGCTGATGCAATAAAGTTCAATTAAGTTCTACTATCAAATTTTTACTTTTTGTATTTTTTCGCACTCAAAATAAAAACCATTTTTTCTTTTTTGTATATAAAGTGTACAAAGAGAAAATAATAGAGACATCAAAATAATCAGCCTGGAGACCCTTCATTAGATTACAGTTATTTTATAAATGATTGAATGCGCATCCTTTTTCAGAGGTACAATATCTTTTTTAACTTTTGCGAGTTGCTATTTCAAAAGTGTCTTTAACACGCGGTCTTCTAACATCAACTATACTGTTAAAAATATACATCTATTCTGTACTATTTAAGAAAATAGTATCCGTTTATTTGACGTCAGAAATGTCTGAGGCAAAACAAAGGAAAGGAACCCACACCGACTCAGCCTACCCGAAAGGGTGTTAGTGGGACGGTGGGGGATAATAATAATTAAACAGAGAAGAAAAAAAAGGAGAGAGAGAGAGAGACTGCCGTTAGGACGAAAAGGAACAAAGCAGAACCCCCGCTTCTCCCAGACATTTTAAAAAAATTAAAGGCTCAATGGATATTTAAAGTAATTAATAATATTAATAATAATAATCTACTGCGGGATTCACCGGTGAGGTCTACGATGTAGATTGAGTAGGTACATGGAGCTCGCCGATCAATCCTATTTTAGCCAACGTGTTAAACAATATCTTTAACTTTAACCTTTTTTTTCGCTTCGTTTCCTCGAATTTAGTTTTCATATGAATTAATATAACAAGCAGTAGTGTCTCCAAGGGCGGTCAACCGGGGTTATGTCCAGGGCTACGGAAGCTAGTGGGGCTCTGCACCGAGCTACCTTACGCGTTCAACCGGGGTTATACCCAAGGCTACGGGAGCTAGTGGGGCTCTGCACCGAGCTACCTTAGGCGTTC
>BGPR01006882.1:19089-33948 GCA_013235015.1 Araneus ventricosus
ACCGAGCTACCTTAGGCGTTCAACCGGGGTTATGCCCAGGGCTACGGAAGCTAGTGAGGCTCTGCACCGAGCTACCTTAGGCGTTGTTTTTCAAAGCTTAAAGTAATTAAACTATTTAAGATCTACAATGGCACGAGACAAATTATCCAACCTAATCTTGATTTTCAAAGAAAATAAGTTACGAGGGGGATTAAATTGAAGTGGGATAAATAGATAAATTTTCTGAAATGGAAGTAAGGAAAATACATTTACATTAAATTCATTTGTATTTTTATCAATATTAAAATGTTATATGTGAAGTATTACAGTTAGATAAGAATATGTGCTGGATATGTTCTTTCTAAGTATTAAAAATGTAAGATTTTAATCTATTCGGGTTTTTTATTTATTGGGATTCTCACTCGATATTTGTGCCTGGAACTGCTCTGGTAACCATACGTAAGTCATTTCTATTAATCTGCTTTTTGCTTGGTTACAGAATAAATTTAATTATTTTAGAAACCTTGAAAATTAACTAAATTTTGAGATTTTTTTTGCAACTAAATACTTCTTTGTCATGATATTCAATATTTATGATCCATTTTTTTACCCTTTCTTCATAATCACTTTTGTGAAGAAATATACTCACGAACACTTTTAAAATCATGTATCAGACCCAGACATCCATTAGACATACACACACAAAATGAAATAAAGAAACCCCTCTCGAAACTTAATTTATCATATGAATTCAAAAACATAATACAGGACTTACTTTGCAGCGAACGATGTTATCCTTTTCAACTGACTTCATGATTTTCGTCTGGGATTCCGTATAAATTGTATCAGGGAAAGAATCCCTGTATAAATAATGTATTTTTGACCTTTCTGTCGGACTGTGCTTTTTCTAACCATAAGAGGCGACAAAAGTCAAGCTATCTCAGGGGTTCATTCTCAGCAGAAGAAAGAAAAAATCTTTCTTATATGTCACTGGTGAACATCATTGATGGAGACTACTTATGTTACCATATCATTATCAGAGTATCGTTCGCAGTTTCCTTGGAACATATTAATCCTTTTGACATACAACTCCTTTCGGACAATCAGTTTCTGTTTATTATATTTTTCATATTGTTCACGTTACTGCGAATCATTGAAGTATTAATCTATATAAATAAAAGTGAAGATTCATAGTTTGTACTTTATATAAATCTTATCTACTGAATAGATTTCCTTCAAATTTTTCTAGCAAGTACTATGAAGCTTAACGAAGGTTTTAGTGTCAGTTTCGTGACAATTAATCATTTGGTACAGTCTGTAATTTTAATCGAGATTTAAAAATTGTTTGGTGAAGCTGATATTCTCATTTTAATTAAAATATAAAGTTTTAGACGATAGGAGGATTTTGTGCAGTATAATATTTTATATAAAAGTAATTTTTAGATTAAAAATATTATACGTGTTTCAAAAAATGTGTTTATTTGTGTGGTCATTGGCATTCTGTCGAGTGTTCATACTAAATATGTTCTTATTTTCTCGCATAAGACGTTTATACTGTGCAGCCGTAAAAATTTGAGTTGACACTTTTTTTGTTGAAAATTTGATTTGTAACTTTTGTTATCTTATAAGTACTTCAAATCGCGCCCACAAATACTGAATCATAAAGATTTTAGTGAAAATTTCTGAAAATTAATTAAACAGTTATTCTGTTTTTGTTAATAAAAGACATGAACTTATTTTCATACCAGCAAAGGCGGTATATAAGCTCTTAAAAAACATACTTCTGGAATACAATTAAGCAAGAAAATCCATTGCTTTTTAATGCGTCACGAATTTCTACTTTCATATATACAAAATATACGAGAAAATACGAAGGTATTGCAATCGTGAGAAAATTCCACCACAAGATTTTGATGAATCGCCACATTTCAAACCTCCCCGGGTCAGAAAAAAGCCATTTTTGAAAAAATGGCTTTGAAGAAATATCTTCACTAAATGTAAATGCAATTCATGAAAAATGTCTTGAAATGAAAAGGATTTGTATTTTCTAAATTTTTAAAAATAAAACCGATTATGATCTCTACTCGACCTACAACATTTTTCTACACTTAAGAGCTTATTAATAAACACATAATTAAATTTGGATTCCCTTCAGAAATAAATAAAAATTTAGTAATTTCTAGACGATGGTACTATTAATTTAGCTTCGGTAATATTTATATATTGAATCACAAAACCAAATCAATTTTTGAAGAGATACGAAGTTTATTAATTTTAACAGCAGACGATAAATTTTCAAACTTCACTTGAAGGAATAAATTAATTTTAAAGACGCATAAATTATTTTCTAGTTGGATAAAATCTTCTGCAAATAAATGACAAAGGATGCTTATCTAAAATCACAATGGAAAATAAAAAAATAATGGAATAATCGAATATGCATTTAAGTATAATTTATTTCCACACGGGATAAATCCCTGTAGCTGTTGATGAGTCTGATTGTTCCATAAAATACGTGTGAGAAATTATTATATTTTTCTTAGTGCAAATGTCGGAAGTGAGTCAAGAACCCTAAAAGAACGTTTTTGCTTACGACTATGGCTGTGTCAGCAAATGAAAAGGTTTTTCGAAGTTATATTAGTTTATTCTGAGCAGATGCTTAGAAAACTGTGTGATACAATTACGCACGGCAGTTGTAGTTTATGGAAATTAGTAACTAAAAATATGGACAGGAAATTTGAATAAGCATTTAAAAAGACAAGATGTTCACACATAGATTCTCCTACGCTAGTTTTAATAATGGCAGTCTCATAATTCAAAGCCAAAGAGTCAGCTGCCTTGAAAACTGACATTTTTTCAAGATTTCTGCTTTAGCAAAACAAGGAAACACATTAAGAACTTGAAAAGGATCCATACATCTTATTTAAAGAATTTATAACCTCTTTTGCTTGTTTTTAAAAAAGAGTGCTTTATTTCTTTCGATTGGAAGTCTGTTTTTCGGTTTGATAAGGTCTAAATCATGAATGGCTCCTTCTTTTCTGTAGAAAACACTAGAGATCTTTTCGGAAAGTGGTGGAGTGAAATCATATTTCATTTTACTGTTTTTAAAAGTTTGAAAGATTGAATTGTCTGCTCTCTGACACTGTCATCACTACAAAGGAATAAGTATGGCAAGAGAAAGAACTGCCTTCTTAGCTTTGACTGAACGTTTTAATTCGCACTGTGACAATTTATTTGCGAGGATGATTTCAACAAAAGTTTCCATTTGAAGTACTTCTGAAAAAGGAAACTATTGCAGATTGTTATAATCATTAAACATGATACATTTTGTGGTAAAGAATGTTTATCTTTATTATAGCATACTTAATACATCTTATTATTATTATATTTTAATATTATTCGGTACATCTTATTATTACTAATATTAATTCTGATTATATATTTTATTTATATTATTATTATATTAATTAAGATTTACCTTTATCGTATTATCTATATTATATTTATTCATATTTTAATTATTTATAGCTTATACTGTTATTATTACTTTATATCTTATATGACTATTTCTATTTATTTTTTATCTTCTTTAAATATTACTATTACTTATATGCTTCAATCACTTTATATTTTTAGACTCGTTATATTTTCTAAATTCTGTCATATTCTTAGATTTCATACTTTCTAAATATGCATTTATTTTATTTAAGTTGTTTTATATTTTCTTGTTGCTGTTGGAAGCTAAGATCTGGCGGATCTAAAAGCCTCTGCCATGTCGTCTAGATATTTGTCTTGTTTCAGCGGGATTTCGTTAGACTCTTTGTAAATTGCCCGCATTTTCTCTGTGGAATGGTTCTGATTTCTTCTTCGCAGATATTTTATAAATGCTGAAAACTGATAAAAGAATTTAAAGGAGAAAAAGCTAGGCATCCACATTTTCTATCAGACGATATTTCCCTTCTTCCAGTATCCGCACTGCATTATATCACATAACAAGTTTAAATTTTAATGGGAAACAAACTTAATCTGAACATTCAAAAGACAATTCAAAAGTAAAATTAAATTATCAATTCTAATAAATAAATTATTTATCAAAATTATATTTTTTGTGCTCGTTTCGTTTCGTATTTTACATATTCTTAAATCCGGTCAGTTCCATTTATACGGGAAATGAAAAGACGGTTAGCCCAACAATACGATTAAAATCTTTCGAACCAAAATTATTCTCACATATTTTTTAAAACTTACTTTCGCTAATGAAAGAATGCGCATTTCTAAATGTAAAAGATATCCGAAGATACTGAGATCCGAAATTGAACAAGTGTTTTTAACCGCGAGAAACCAGGCAATGAGATTGATTTGACTGATTGATGCTTTTTGACTGAGATTGATTTGATTAATTTGACTAGTTGTCTTTTAACCATGTAAAGTTGTGCGCCTTACCTGCCAAAATACATTGCCGAGGATACAGTGTGTTGAAGTCGCACAAGGACAATAAAACAAATGAAATCGTCATCGCCTTTAAAAATATATGAATGAATCTGTGAAATAAAAAGTGCTACAGTGTCATAAATAGCGTTACATGCAAAAAGTTAAAATTTGAAACCCCTCGAAAATGAAAAGATCGGAGATATAACATCATTTACACGAAAAAAAATCGTATTTTTAAAAAAAAAGTATTGAAAACTTCCTTAAATTATGAGAAGTTTCCGAGAATGGCCAGGCTCTATTGATTGGTATTTGACTGAGATGTTAGCAGTTAAGGGGGGAAAACTGACTTATATATATATATTTCTCGACAGACAAAAGTTTACATACACATCCATGAATGCCTTATTTCATCAATGTGTGCGCGAGTTTTACACACACACCCGTGCACTCAAGAAAATTAGCCGATTATGAAAAATAAATGTGTAAAAGAAATTTAGTTTTCTTTGGTATACCAAGGCAGTAAAGTTAGTGCATGATTTCGCTTTCCTGCGTAGAAATGTATTTCTTATTTTCTCTTATGCGAAATATGCGAAGGGAAAGTACAGGGTGTTTGCAGAAGACAACCCCGACTTTGAAGATTAACGATTGCAAAATTAAAGAAGTTTCAACCTTTTTGGACAAATTAAATCAGAAATAACATTTTAAAGTTTATAAAATTATGAATGTTCAAGGTGACAACCACCAGAAACACGAACGATATCCACTCAATATTAGAACTCATCCCACATTCTTTTGAGCATGTTCGGTGTAATGGTCGGGGCCAGATTTCCCATAGGGCCAACCTAGTCCATGGCCCAGGGCAGTGGTGCACAAACTATTTTCATTTTCGACCCCCTCACTTAGTATAGAATTTTTTCGCGAACCCTCTGGGGGTCGCAGCCTCGTTTTTTTCACTCATATTTTTTATTGTCGATTAAATTTCTTTGAATATAGCGACCCACAAAAATTTTCTCGCGACCGACCCACGGTTTGCGCACCACTGGTCTAGGGCGCGGCCGTTAGGGGGCGCACGTACAGAAGAAATGACAACCCTATATTCACACATTCTTCAGCGTAATTTTCAAATGTGCGTATAAATTGATGTTTTTAAAATTTGCACTCGTTACATTAAATTCATTGAGCGATTTATCTTTTGTCTTCTGCGGACATTACCGTCTCTTGCTTTTCGACTTATTTGCCTTGAAAGAGATTTAAAAAATCTGTCCACTTCAATGACCCTGCCTGCGATCCTTGTTGGTCCCACACCCTGACGGGTAGGCCGTCCGTCGTGGGGGGCGCGACTGCAATGACCCTTCAAACCTATTCACGGATAAAAGCGCGAACGAAGAAGTTCTGTTAGGTTTTTCAGACGATTTCGAGAAATGGTGTATTTTTAGGCTTTATTATTGTGTTATTTCCTAAATAGTATAATTTTGAATAAAAAATTTAATGTGGGGCAAAGATTACGAAGATTGCATTAAGTGCTCATATGTTTCAGAAAACAAACTATTGTATATTAAATCGAAAATTATATATTTTTTTGGGAGCACAATATGTTGTGGCCTGGGGAGTAGTAAATCCGACCCTGTGGGTGCAGATATTCGCTCTTTCAGTGCGTGGCGAAAAAAGCACTTTTTCTCGCAGAATAAAGAACTTATGAGCTTCTCACTCACTTCTGATAAGTAAAATGGGGCATCTACTTGCTTTGTTGAGGAGATATAGCCCTTGAAAGTCGGGACATTCTTTTGTAAACACCCTGTATAGGTGGGACGACAGAAAAAGCCCCTCTAGTTTTCGATGGATCTCCACGTTTTAGACCTATTTGAGTGTGAAAAATCCATATATGCCAGACTCTCTGTGTGTATATACGAACACGATAACAAAACTAAAAAAGAAACAAGCGGGAGTGGTCTCTCCAAAACTTTCTCGTTCCCTAACGCGGGTGGGGTAAAAATACATCTATCGTCAGTAACATGCGCTATTCTCTAACACAGGTAAGGAAAAACGAGAGACTCGCGGTCGCGCCTTTTTTTTTTTGCTTTGTAGAATGGTGAAGAAACCGATATGCAATTTGAACACTTTTTTTCCAACCGATTGAAGCGAAAATTGGGCATGGATCTACAATTAATGTTAGCAGACCTCATACCAATTTTCATTTATCTAAGTCATAGCGTTTAGGAGTTATTGTGTTCACAAGTATGCGGTTATACAGACAGTCAACGCGTTGTCGGATTTGGTCCAAAATTTGATACGGACCTACATTCTTTATGATAAAACTGTGTACCAAATTTTATCCATCCAGCTATTTAAGTTCTTGAATGATCGTGTTCATATGAACAGGGACAGATAGATAGAGAGACTTCCCGTGGACGCATTTCGTTCACAATTTGATAGAGATATATTAATTTTGTGCAAAGCCCATATACCAAATTTCTTCCCTCTAGCTCTACCGTTTTTAAGTTATCGTGTTCGCAGACAGACATAATTCCTTAGTTGTGTTTTTCGGACTCAGCGAGGTCTAAAACGTGCGGATTCATCAAAGATTCCAGTTCGACTTTTTTGACGGTTACAACACTTCTTCTTTGCATACTTCGTGCGCAAGAAAGTGAAAAAGCAACGATATAACCAAATGAGATTTGCTACGCGTTCTTAACAGCCAAAACTGAAGATCTGTATCAAATTTTGCTTATATTTGCATATGAATAAGATAACTAAAATTGAAACTCGATTAGATGGGTTTTTACACTTTTCTTTAACTTGACTTGTTTCACATTCGTAACAATGAAATTTTGTAATCGATTTTTCACTCATTTCCTGATGTGTTAGAGTTTTGGAATTTTGTACGCTTATGTATAATTATATTTTCGATGGCAATACAGTGTTTTAATATTTTTAGAATTTAATCATCAGTTAATAGATGAATTTATGATGGTGTGTCACCACCTTATAGTGAATTTCAGAACAAAATTGAGTTCTAGATTCGATTATATTTATAACAAAGAATTGCAAATTAAAGTCTAAAAGTTAAAAATAATTAAAATAAAAAAATCCTGCTTTGTTAGTACACTAATAAAAATCTGTTTTTAAAAACTGTTTTAATTTGATTTATGATCACTAATATCGTGGACCTGTATCAAATTTTGGGCCAAATCTTTCAGTGGGCCGACTGCCTGTCGATAAGTCTATTCATGCGGATGTAAATGCAACTCCAAAACGCAGATTGCAACATCTATAAGAAATGGTTTACAGTCTTCCCAACAAGTTTGTAGACATATTTCAAATTTCGGAAACAATTGGTAGAAGAGGTCCAAAATGAGTAAACAATTTTCTGCATTATACTATGATACTAAAATACTTATCACACAACGGCACTAAATAGACCTACAAATTAAAATCCAAAATGGAAAAATGATTAAAATTAACAATCCCGATTTTTAGTGCAGTAATAAAAATGTTTTTTAAAAACTCTCAGTGGTCTGACTGCTCGTAGATATGTCTGTTCGTGTGGATGTGAATGCGTTAACTCAAAAACGCAGCTAACAACATAAATGAAAATTGGTATGTAGTCTTCGAGCTTGTAGACATATTTCAAATTTCGGACACAATCGTTCGAAGGAAGAGGTCCAAAACGAGCACACGATTTTCTACATTATACTATCATACAAAATACGAAACATGCCATATTGCGCGAGTATACGGGCAAGTCGACAGGAAAACGCTCCGGCTGGTTAATATTTCAACAAATACGATGGTTTCACTGGCGGCTTAGTGGTAAGTTTTCGGCTGTGGGGCCGGAGGAATTCAGGTTCGAAACTCAATTACGCTGAAGATCCGTCGTGTGTGTGGGCTTCGCATGTGTTAAATCTGAGTCGTGGGCCAGACGTCCCGCTGCAGGTGTGGTGAGGAAGGTGTGCGAACTCGTGTTTCGTCCTTGGGCCGCGGTTCAAAATTACGAGGTCCACCCCAAAAATAGGCCTCGTGTTTTTTCAAAACGGGATGCGGACATAACTAAACTAAGCTAAGAAGTTACAAGATGAATTCGATTTACCATATTTAAATTCTTTTTGAATCGGACTCAAACCCATTGGAGCAAAAAAAAAATATTTTTGGCAATTTGACAATTCCCATGAACGGATTTTTTTTGTTATATAATAAATTAACAGAAAGCAACATTTGCAACATCAATTACTCACCTTGCAATTATTTGATTTAAATAAGATGACAACACACTGAATGCTGATAATAGGGTAAGGTTGTTTAAATAGTACCCTTAGGGAGAAAAGTCTACAAATTGTAGGTTTTAAATGAAGGATTAAATTTTGCATTATTCATAACTTCTATGAATATTGCAGGTATTTCTAACATGAAAGTTCAAAATACACGTACTATGTCGAAGGAAATAAACAAATCTTAAAGCAATAACATCGGTACGACTATGAAAACCGGTTGTTAAGTCGGTATAAACCACCTACGTCCTAATTCGTACCTTGGAAGCAAATGAAGCAAAAACACCCTGTATTAACTATTCTTGGAGTCAACTATTCGGTCTCGGGTTAATCCTCGGTCAACCTTTTCGGTTTTCTAAATCCATAATGTTTATTCAGTTCCAGAAGGTGACACACACACACACAACATCGCAGTTTCGACTTAGGAATATTATACTTTCGTTGAAGCCCACATCACCATTGGGCACTTTTCCTAACGCCTCGTCCATCTCTAAGTATTATCGGTACGTTTCGCCACGTTTACGGAGCCTGCCTACAATTAGAAAGAGCGCATTTATGATTACATATTAAAAAACAATATTCTCCTTCTGTAAATGATATGCATCTTTAGATGTACGAGAAATGTTTAAGGTATCCGACTACGTTCGGAGGCCTTTTTTTTAAATAATGATATTTGAAGCAATATTTTTGTATTTTTAGATGACATTTATGTTAAAACTTAATAAATCATAGAAAAAAGTTAAATGAATTAAATATATTTTGAAAAATTTGAAAAAAGTTAGATTTTTTTGCACTAAATTTGAACTTTTTTCAAACACCCTCGTTCCAAAAGAAATGAGCAGAATGATAAATCCTTTAGCATATATAATCCTTCAACTATTGGCTAGGTCCCGAAGCAAAAGTTTTGCAATGTATCTAAAAACATGTAAATTATAAGAGTTTTAGTGTGAAATCATGAATTTTTAAAGAATTTTGGCCTTTTTTCAAACCTTAAAAGATACATAACTTTTTAATAGAGCATTATTTCACTTATATTTTAGTTCATTACCTAGACAATATAATAAATAATACGTATGCCAAATTTGAGACGTATATTTTAAGTTGAATTTTAGTTATCGTGTTTGAAAAATGAAAATTTTGCAAAAAATCACATTTCGAGAAAAATGAGTTTTAAGTTTATGTTTTTAATTTACAATGAGAAGAAAAAAGAATTTTTCTTCAATACTCCCCAGTTTTGTAGGCTAGACCTTAGTTTTTGCCATGGTACGATTTAAGCCTCGTGTGTGGTACGGCAAGTGTAAAATTTTAAGTAATAACCATAAAAGAATGAATCGAACGAGAGAAAAAAAATTTAACATGCTCTGTCATTTAAAAAATTGCAGTTGTAGCATTATTAATTTTTTATTAATATTTGAAATGGGTCCAATAATTTATGACCGCCCTGTATTAATAAAATATTTTCATCCCCAGAAATGCCGGTTATATGGTAACTCTTGAGCCAGGAGTTTCATCACATCCGCATGTACAAAGGCAGACAAGCAGTCCACCTTTCGACGGATTTTCTCCAGAATTGACACGGATCTATAATTTTGACACGAAGACCATTATTACGTTTCTGAGCTACATACATGTAAGTTCATGCTTCATTTGAGATGTAAAGGAAGGCGTAATAAGGTAGCGGTCGTTTCACTCACGAATCTTTTATTTAGAAGTCTTCATTTTTATCTCTTAGATAGATGCTTTTAACATTTCAGATGATATTTAAGGTGAATCGAAGCCATCGCCATTGTTCAGAAAGCGCGCTCAAAGGCAGCACGTCTGCCAAGTGAATTACGTGGTTACGAAAGAGGGTTGCCGTCAAACTTTTTTTTACAGCTGAGAAACGGAAAATCCCCCATCGTTTCAGAGCGGTTGAAACCGGATCTCAGCGAGTTACAGTGGCAGTTATTCATATACTAGAGCTTAAGTAGATATAATTTATGAATTAAAAGTTAAGAAGCGTTTTTAAAATTAGGAGAATGTTAAATTATTTCATGCATATACATCAGAGCTATATACATATAAAGAATAATATCCCAATAATACACATAAATAGATAGAATAATTCTAATACACATAAATAGATAGAAGAATTCCAATACACATAAATAGATAGAAGAATTCTAATACACATAAATAGAGAGAATAATTCTAATACACATAAATAGAGAGAACAATTCTAATACACATAAATAGAGAGAATAATTCTAATACACATAAATAGAGAGAACAATTCTAATACACATAAATAGAGAGAATAGTTCTAATACACATAGATAGAGAGAACAATTCTAATACACATAAATAGATAGAAGAATTCTAATACACATAAATAGATAGAATAATTCTAATACACATAAATAGATAGAACAATTCTAATACACATAAATAGAGAGACCGACAGACAGTCAACACTTAGACGGATTTGATCTAAAATTTATTTCTGATTCTAAAATATGATTTTGATTTTACAGTTCTCGTGGTAAAACCGTATACCAGTTTTTATCGTCTAGTTCAGTGTGTTTTTGAACGTGCGAGTTCACATGCAGTCTGACGCAGACAAGTACAATTCGGACAAATATTCCGAGCACAGGGTCGTCTAAAATGTGGGGGCTCATCAAAATCGCGAGGTCGAATATCTGACAATTACTATCTTTTCTCTTTACTCTATTTTATCTTCATACACGAGAAAATAAAAATCTTTAAAAACCCTTCGTATATATAAGAAATTAAAAATCAATTACAAATTCATTTACATTGATAATTTTATTAAAGAATGCATTTTACCAACATTAATTTATGGACCAAAGATATTTTATACATTATGAAACACACAGACAATTTTTTTATTCATTAAAGTCAAAACTATTCATCTTTCATAAGCAATGCTTTAATGATTGAGTTATGGCTTATAATTAGATCTAAATCGGATGCGTAGAAACGCTACTATTTCTTATAGAAAAAAAGTTTTTGAAATTATAACGATAACAAAGACACAGATTTTTAATTACACAAGAAGTATTAGAAGTTCTTAATGAATTAATTGTATAGAATGTAAAACACAAATTAATAAACTACAATTATTTTCAGTCTATGAAAATAAAAGATAAGTCATTTGTTTCTAAAACAAATCCTTTTCCAAACGATACAGAAACTGAATCTAAAATATCCTACTTTGCATTATTCGATTTTAGAAAAACAATTTCAATGATTTATTTATTCGTTTTGATTTTCCATTATACGTTAGCAAATGAATTTGTAGATTCATAATGTTTTCGCCAGTAGCTAAAAAAATGCATTAAGCTTAAGATTTTATTCTCGAAGACGCGAAACATTTTTACAGAATGTATAAAATACAACGCTCTTCGAATGGAAAATGTAAAGTCCATTATCATATTTATGACCTCCTTTATGATAGAATAATAGCGGAATCGCTTTTTAACGAGTAAGAATATGTTCGCAGCCTTAACATCGTATTTTTCGACAGCAACCAGCATCTTTACTTTTGTATTCCATAATTTTTATCGTGATTTTTTCCTTACAAAGAGCTTTAAGACGAAATGCGTTTAAAGTTCAAACGCAATTATTTTTATTATGTAGTGTAACATCGACAAATGACATTAGAGTTATATTCAAGATCAAATCGTCACGTTGTTCGTTGTGATTTTCGTTCTAATGTTTTTGATGCAAACGCTTCCTTATTTGCAAGCAATTGGGAATTCTATAAAGAAAGGAAGAAGTGGATTTTGCACATGTACGAAATGATTTGCATTTATTAATCGTTTATTCACATAAATAATGCTTCACGTGAAAATATGTAGTTAAAATTTTAACAAACTGTGCAGATATTTTCTTAGCTGTTGCGTGATTAAACAGAAATATATACTAAACTTTTCAATTTATTATGATTTTATTTTTAATTCATTTGAGAGCAATGTTTTGCATCTCTTACTATTTCATTTTGCGAAATTATAAGGCCATGTTTGTGATGTACATCGATAATTATTTCTCCGTGTTTCTGTTGTAAGACGCGTCTTGAAAAAAAGCGATTACAAAATATGGCGCGTTTTAAGTTTAGCTTCGTGGCAAAGCGAAGAGAATCGAGAATGCATTTGGTACCTTTTTACCGGTGACCAACTGTGGCCAAAATGTGGCTCTGATCTACAATTTTAGTGCACAAATGAAGAGCAAAATTTTATTGAACTTTCTATCTGTGTTTTTGACCTATTGTGCTCACATACACACCGACAGACAAGCAAACAGAAAATATACCCATTGACAGATTTAGACCAAGATTAGACACAGATGTACAATTTAATGTTAAGATCATATTATAAATTCACTCATCGAACTTGTTGGAATTTTCCACAACAAGGTGCACACACACACTAAACTATACTGAAATGGCAAAAGCGTTTTCATTATTGGTGGAGTTTAGTTTAGTTATATTAACGTCCCGTTTTGAAGCAACGCGAAGGCTATGTTTAGAACTGACCTCGTCATTTTGAAACTCGGTCAGGTGAAGTGGACGACACCTGAGCTGGCAGCCCCCTCTCTCCCCACCACACCGACGGAAGGACGTTTCGCCCCCTACGTAGGATTCAGCGTGCATTAATACACGACGGATCTTCGGGGGAAACCGGATTTCGAACTCTCCGGCCCCAAAGCCGAGACCTTAACACTAGGCCATCGGTAGAGATTGAGCAAAAAAAAGTTTCTTAAAGTAATATCGGTACTTACTTATTAACGCAGCTGAAGTTGCGCTAATGCGCCAATAAAGAGCAATCTTGTTGTTCGCACGCAGCTATCTTTTGGATTCCTTGTTGCCTTGTTGTTTGCTGATTTTTGACACCATTTTTTAGTGCTACGAAAATGCGTATTTGGGATTTGCCGAAAACAGAACAAGATACAATTTTATTTTTTCAGGAGCGAAATATTTTACCGAAAAAACGAAAATGTACCAATTCTCATGACATGAAATCATATGGCGGCAGCATCAGGTGAAAGAAAATAGAGACTGTTTTGAATCTATGTTAAACTCTATATCGGCCCATTTTCCACCGAAATCCGATTGACTACTCTGCTTTTAAATCAAGTGTTTTGAATTTTGAATGTGTTTTGATTTTAAATAAAGTGTTTTATTTTATGATTTGTCGCAAAAATTTTAGGTGTAGATTGGCGGCACTTAAAAACCGCCAAATCTGTAGCTGTGGTGGCGTTAATACGTAAGTACCGTAATATCTAACTATTTAATTTAACAGGTTTAAAGAAGTGCGAAATTTCTGATGAATCTAGTGACAGAATTCGTTTCAAGTCGGGCGATTTAGAGTTCGAGTCTTGACTTGAGTGAAGTTTCGCTGTGCGTTTAGATCTGGTGGCACTGAATATGGTGTTGGGCGAAGTTTCCTCAGTTTCATGAGGTGCAGAGGTTCGAAGAATAGAACTCTGCCATGACAGATGGCTCGAAATAGCCACTCAACCCACACTCAGAAGACCAGCTACGGGCCGAAAGCGAGCCATTAATCTAGGGATGGCGGATTTTGCGAAAATAACCGATTTTCGGTTATTCAGTTTTTTTTAACTTTCGGTTTAACCTGGCGGTTGAGCGGTTATAACCGCTCAAAATAACTGGAATTAGTTTAAAAAAAAAACGTCGTTTGTACACAAAATTATTTATTAATACTGTTTTCACACGAAATCTATCCATTGGCCAATATTTATCCGTTATAAAGACTCTTCCAGTAATCCGTCAACCAACAGACGCCTCGAGGAAGGGGTTGTCGGTGATTGGTCTAAGATGATGAAATTCAAAGCTTCATAACTTGGTAAATTTTAGTCTAATCGAACCTAAAATCGAGCCTATTTTCCGATCCGGGTCTTAGCCCGGTTATTGGATTTAAGAAAAAAACTGAAAAACCGGTTAACCGAAACAAAAAAAGGTTTTTCCCATCCTACATTAATCTAGTAAATAAGGGGAATTCGATCCAAAATACCCCACCCAAGACTCAATCCATGCGGTAAATCTGAAAATCACGACAGCAAATCGGGCACTGAAGTCGACCGCAAAATAGTCCCCATTAGGAGCAGCTCATGCGACGCCCCCCCCCCCCCCCACGACCCGTCATCGGAGATGGGGCTCTAAGAG
>BGPR01006882.1:34048-57187 GCA_013235015.1 Araneus ventricosus
CCCCCCCCCTTACGACCCGTCATCGGGTGAGTCAGTGAGTGTGGTATTGTTTTATGGCACAAGGGCTCAAATAGGCCATGCTGCGCCAATCAATGTGTAAATGATGAAAGATGGGTTTATGAGGTTAAAAATGTACCATAAACGAACTAAACTGGTTACAAAAAAGGAAAAAAAAACAATGAAAATTTCAAATTATATTACTTTCATGAAGCCAATTTCAACAACAAAGGAGAACAAAGGAGAAAAGAGAACCCGTCATCGGAGATGGGGCTCTAAGAGCCACATCACCATTACTAGTTTCCACCAGGTAGCGAGCAAGTTTTCATCCCCATATTTCAGATGAACCGTTAAGCGGAAAAGTAAGTATTAGGAAGAATTTGGCATTAAATCAGTCTCAAACTATCCAAAATGGGAAATTATAGATTTCAAATGATTTCGATTTATCACTGCAATAACACACAGACCACCAGCGGACTAATGGGGCATGGTTGAGGAATTTAAATAATATGGAGAAGGTTATGGGCCTGAGTTTCCCTCACCTTGTTCTTAACCAGCAATATTCAATGTGCTCCAAAAACCAATAGTTCGGGCTGGCGGCTTTTTCCACCAAAGGAAACACAAGTGTTGTCCAGTTTCCTCTGAATTAAGGTAGCTTACTCCCCACCCTCTGGATGTTAGAATTAAGTAAGACTTTAACCGCAGATGCTTCACGGCCATTTTGACCTCTAGGAGGTACCGCAGTTCCGTTTTATTACCAGTACCTGGCTCATGGACTTCACTAGATGTGCCAGAGAAAGTAGGATTAGAACCCCCCCACACGCACACACGTACGCACTCACTCACTCACACACACGCACACGCGCACGCGCGCAAACGAACCAGCAGGATTGGTCTCCCCTAAACTTTCTCGTATACTCCCTAACACATGTGGAGTAAAAATAAGTGGAACGGGAGTAAAACGCACTAAGCGTCCCTAACACAGGTTGATAAAAAATAACTTTCCTGATGATAAAACTGTGTACCAAATTTTATCCATCTAGCAATCTTTTTACTTTCTCGTATACGAAGTATACAAAGAGAAAGTATTGGAATCGTCAAAAAATTCGAACTCGAGATTTTCATGAATCTCCACGTTTTAGACCTCCTTGAGTCCGAAAAACACAATTTGGGAATTATGTGTGCCTGTGAACACGATAACTCGAAAACTATTAGAGCTACGGGGATGAAATTTGGCGTGTGATCTTTAAACATAATTTGTAGGTTTCTATCAAATTTTGGACAAAATCCGTCCACGGGAAGTCTGTCTGTTTGTATGTCCGCGGTCATGTGAACACTATAACTCAAAAACTTAGATAGATAAAATTTTGTACACAGTTTTATCGTCAGGAATGTAGGTCCGTATCAGATTTTGTGCCAAATCCCTCAAAGAGTTGACTGTCTGTCGTTCTGTATAATAGCATACTTTTGATTGCAATAACTTCATAACAAAATTACTTAGATAAATAAAATTTTGTATGTTGCCTTCTAACCTTAATTGCGGATTTGTGTCCAATTTTTGTGTCAATCGTTTTAAAAAAAGGCGTTCAATTTGCATTTTCACTGTCTTCAATATTCTATGACGCAAAAAAGGCCCGACTGATCTTGGGTCACTGACAAATTTTGTCCACGCTCTTGCGCTGAAGACCTTCGGTGTGACGTTTCACTTATTTTTTTCTCCACTGCCTTAGGGGCACTTGTTAGTTTTAGTGCCTTTTAGCTTATTTTTTTCTCTACATATGTTAGGGAGTATACGAGAACGTTTAGGGGAGACAACTCCCGCTGGTTTGAGTTAACGTGTTCACATGAACACGGACAGACAAATTTCCTGTGAACGGATTTTGTCCAAAATTTCATAGAAACCACCTATAAATTATGTGTAAAGATCACATACCAAATTTCACCCCTCTTGTTCAAGCCGTTCTTGAGATTTCGCGTTCACAGACAGACAGACCTAATTCCAAAATTGTGTTTTTCTGACTCAGGGCGGTCTAAAACGTGGAGATTCATCAAAATCTCGAGTTCGAATTTTTTGATTCCTCTTTGTATAACCTCGTATACGAGAAAGTAAAAAGCACTGTTATTTGAAGCCACAACGGTAAAATTATTTCGATTTCTTAGTTTAAATAAGTTGCTCTTTCAGCTACGTCTTATATAGAAAACTAATTTATATATATATATATATATATATATATATATATTTCCTAATTTTAAAAAATGTCACTCAAAATTTAATTCGTAAAATTATTTCTACTTAAGCTCTAACACACAATTAACTGTGACTTTAACTGGCTGAAATCCAGTTTCAACCGCTCCCTAACGATCGGGAATTCCCCTCTTTTCCAATACTACTTGATCTCGCTGCGATGGTGCAACTTCCTCTTTTTAAAACCATGTAGCCTTCCTATCAGACGCCCGTTTTGGCGTGCCTTGTCTTTTGTCGTCGGTGACCGCACTTTGCGTCTATTTATACTTTAACAATGATTTGATATTTTTTCGAATTATTTGAATTTACCTGAAACCTATCGATTAAAGTATGATTGAATAAAATAAACTCATCTTCATTCGACAAAGACTGCCCCTTCATTGGATTAACCAATATATATATATATATATATATATGTATGTGATATTTTAATTTTTTAACTTTCCTAAATAATCTTAACGACACCTCATTTTAAATACTTCTACTTTCATCATAATTAACGCACTACAACTTTCTTTTCAAATCACGAGTTCTAAAGGGGAAATTCCCTATTATGGGTACTTAAGCGTTCTGCGCATTCATTTCGGCCCTTTTTCACGCCAGCATGTAAGCATTTAACAACAACGCGCCGCTCGGGCGTAAACTTCTGAATTCTGGTCATGGAGCTGCAAACAAATTAAATACTTTACCTATGAAGAAATAACGCCTGATGCCTAAATAAAAGAAGATTTAAACAAATATCGTCTCTTCCTTGATGATCAAAATGGACTGCCTTTCACCTTTTTAAAGCCTGATCTTATATGTATGTGATATTTTAATTTTTTAATTTTCCTAAATAATCTTAACGGCACCTCATTTTAAATACTTCTACTTTCATCATAATAAACGCACTACAACTTTCTTTTCAAGTCACGGGTTTCTAAAGGGGAAATTCCCTTTTCTGGGTACTTAAGCGTTCTGCGCATTCATTTCTGCCTTTTTTCACGCCTGCATGTAAGTTTTCAACAACAACGCGCCGCTCGGGCGTAACCTTCTGAATACTGGTCAAGGAGCTACGTAAAAATTGAATCCTTTACATACTAAGAATGCATGAATAAAAGAAGATGCAGCCAAATATTGTCTGTTCCATGACTAAAAGGGACTACATTTCACCTCAGTAAAGCCTGATCTTATATATATATGTTCCCACTAAACTTTCATTAAAATTTTTTTATATCTCAAAAACGTACTTATGACTAATAATTTTTTTTACTTAAATGAAGTAGGCAAATAGCGAAATTTGCATCACATACCACATCAATTTCAACGATAGGTATTCATTTTTCTCGGAATTAACACAAGACACCAAATCTTATCGTTAAGCAGCCTTTGGAGAAAGAATTCTCAGTCAAAGAAATACGCTGGTCATCTGTTCGTGAAATTCACGAATGAAACAGTAAAAACCGAATGCACGCCCATTTTTCAACTCTGCATTCTTCGTGGACTCGGGTTCACACATCACATACCCTCACTAACGAGCGTACATATTCAGAGATCGCTATCTCACACCGCGTCCTGATTGAAATTCATGACGCATCGGGCGAGAAACCCTGCTCAAACAGAAGAATTTGTTCTGCAGATTATGTGAGGGAAGCTCCTCTGCCTGTGCTGGATACGACAGCATCTTCTGATTGAACCGCATGCGATCTTGTTCCGAGTTTCATAGATTTTGCAAGTTATAGGGCCTCAGAAAATTCATCCTCTCTCTGCTAAGATGGACATAAATTTTACCCTAAGTTTATTTCTAAATTTGAAAATATATGTAACTGATTAATATAGGAAAGAGCTATTGTCATCCGTAAGGCATTATTTATCGAATTAACTTATGAAAAAACAGTAAAAATAATTTAATCAAGTTGCGATTCATCGTGACTTCTCCTGAATGACTCCACTTTAATCTGACTGAAGGGTTCCTTAGAAAATTATTCCGGAAGATATTTTGCGATGTATTGAGAATGAATAGCGCAAAGTCGATTATTGACACCCTATGGATGAGTAATTGTCACCACAGTTGCTGACGTCCCTTCATTGTTTTTTAGTCTACTTTTAACCTCCCGCCTAAGGTTAGGTTAGGTAAAACGAACATTGGCATGGAAGCTCAGTTTTTAAATTAAATATTAGGGTGCCAATAATTGTGTTGTTTATCCTATATGAAAAGCATTGCCTGTAGTTCGTTTAAAAATGCCGAGACTGGCACTTTTGGACGATTTTATTCCGGAAAGGGGTGACAGGCAAAGAATAAGATGAGCACATTTCCGAAGTTATTTGTTAGGTCGTAATAAATAAAAAGTAAATATCTCCCCCTCCATTTTTACTTTCTCGTATACAAAGAGAAAGTATTGTAATCGTCAAAAGATTCGAACTCGAGATTTTGACGCATCTCCACGTTTTAGACCTCCCTGAGTCCGAAAAACACAATTTTGGAATTACAGTGGTACCTCAAGATACGAGTGCCCTGACATACGAGTTATTTGAGATACGAGCGCTGTCGAGCAGCGAAGTTTTGTTTTGAAATACGAGCGACATTTGAGATACGAGGAACGGTACGGTGTATGTACACTTTATAAAACCAGTTTTTTTCTTTACATTCTCTTTTCTTATGTTTTCATACAATATTTGTCATTTATAAATACATTTTTCTTATTCAAAAACACGTAACAAAAACAATTAGGGGTAGCATTTTTGGGGCTGGAACGGATTAACATAATGGCATTTCAATTAATTTCAATGAGGAAAATTGCTTTGAGATACGAGCAAATTGACATGCGAGCAAGGTTACGGAACGAATTAAACTCGTATCTCGAGGTATCACTGTATGTCTGTCTGTCTGTGAACACGATAACTCGAAAACTATTAGAGATACAGGGATAAAATTTGGTATGTGGTCTTTAAACATAATTTATAGGTTTCTATCAAATTTTGGACAAAATCCGTCAATGGGAAGTCTTTCTGTTTGTATGTCCGCGGACATGCGAATGCTATAACTCAAAAACTTGAAAAGCTAGATGGATAATACACGGTTTCATAGTCATGAATGTAGGTCCGTATAAAATTTTGAGCCAAATACATCAAAGGGTTGAATGTCTGTCGGTCTGTATAATTTACTTTTGAAAAGAATCCGTTATCTCCACACGCATGCGTACTAGAAGCAATATTCTGTGCACGCGAAGGCTATGGAGCGAATTACGTCAGTTTGTCCTTCAGACGACAAGAGAGGAAAATCGGTACGCATCTCTTTGAATTTGATTCTTTAACTAGATATTTTTCAATCACTATAATGAAAAACCTTCTGACAGTCATAGGATTCTGGGTAACTGTAGGTTCGAATTTTTTTATCCACGCGGGGGGAGGGGAGACAGCACCCCTCTGGGGAAGTATACGAGAAAGCTTAGGGGAGAACACTCCCGCTGGTTTACTTCACTCCTATTTTGGGGAATACGCTGAGCGCATCTTCTGGCGCATGCGCAAAAGCGTGGAGGGCTTTAGTATCTGAGAATGATGAGTATCTGTAATTGAATAGCAGACGAATAATATCTTTAAGTGGAAATGGTTTTAGAATATTTTAATTCAATATGATATTTTTTCGCTTTTGCTGCTTCATTTGTCGCTATCATGAAGCTCTTCGGGAAACATCCTTATCTATGTCTTTATCCTCACCTTCCGTCCTGAAATTTTTCTCATCCTCTCTGTGGAAAACTAAGCGAAATTTGAGCTTGGAAAGGAGATATTTATTAATGCAAATTTTAATCTGAATTTTATCCTGGAGTGGAATAAAACGTGAAAAAAATCAGAGTCAGAAATATGAAATTTAAGTGAAAATTCAAAATAATTTAATAAGAAAAAAAACAAGCACATAAAAATAAAATGTACATTGAGTTCTATCACTCTAAGGAAATCCCATAATGATTATTTTAGCTTCATTAATGAATGTTCTTTTAATTGTTAGTGTGACTTTTCAAATTTTCACGCCATCTTTGCTTACTTTGAGCTCCTGAAAAAGGGAGGACTCATATAGGTCGAGAATCATTGACCTTTACTAACTATCACAATTGCCTTTTTGCTGCAAACATATCTTCATCCAGATTCTTTTCAGGATCGAATGGCTAAAGTTATGTGTGTGCGGTATGGAAGTTCAGAGAATGGGATATCAAATCAGGCGATCTTCAAGAAGGGATGCTAATGTTTTAAAATTTGTAAGTTTGAAACAAGCACCTGCGCTAACTTTCGATAGCCGTGGTGACCTAGGGGAAAGTCTTGGCTTCGGGGTCCGATTCCACTAAAGATCTGTCATATATTGGGCATGTTGCGCATTAAATCATACGTAGGGAGTGAAACATCCTCTCGGTGGTGTAGTCGGAAGTTTGGAGAGGGTATGCCAGCTCAAGTATCATCCTCGTTATCTGACCGCGGTTCAAAATGATGAAATCCATTCCAAAATATCCCTCTGTTAAGTCAAAACGGACTTTAATATAAGTAAACTAACTAACCTGCACCAACTTTCACTTTTTTGGAAAGAGTTCTACAGTAAATCTTACATGGGCTTGAAAGTAACCGGAAAACAGAATCACCCCGCTCTGCCGTAGCGTAATTGAGTAACAGCCGCTGCACTAGCTCAAGTGGTGGATTCGGAGACCCACAGTTACTGTACCCATCGGGGGAGGCGAGAACCTGGTTACTTATACGGCAGCTTCTCATCCGTGAACTCGCGGTGCCCCCGGATGGGAGTGGGTTTGAAAGTAAGAAAGATCCCTTTTAATGCTAATATACAACACTAAAAAAATGACAATCCAATGGTGTTTATACCATTTCTGTTGGTTCATTTCACAAAAAGTCATTTTAGCTTGAAATTATGATTTATTTAGCTGAAATTTATGAACTTCATAAATAAAAGATGTTTAGTTTGTTGTAAACCATGGTGTTGTTCATACGTTTAAGCGCTTTCGCGGTGTGTGGTAAAGAGTGGAATGAAGAGAAAAGAATTTAGTGACTTCACAACATTCTTTTTTTATTTATCAGTTACGATCAATTTTCTCTTCAATGCTTGCGGTTTACAAAAGCCGATAACTTTTGCAAAAAATGCAGCTCTTTTAGAATAACAAATCTTACAGGACTGAAATGCGGCAAATACTAAACAGTGAAAAATGCAAGACCTTAAAGTTCTAGTAATCGAAAAATGTTGCTGGGAAAAAATGACAGTAAAATTCTGAAGTTTATTTAGGAAAACCTGACAGTTAAAATTCCAAAGTTTACATCAATATTTTTTTCTATAAGGAATAAAGTTTAAAATATTCAAAAATTATGTCATTGTTTTTGAGTACTTCTAAAATAAACCAGGAGTTGCAATGAACTGAGTGAGTAGTATAGCTGTTGATCAACAGATGGCGCTTGGGTCATTCTCCATTGCTCGAAGAATTGTTTTGAGATGTTCAGTTACGTATTGAGAGTTGTTGAGTTCGCGCGCTTCGGAAGTTTTCCACATTGGCGGAGAATTCCAAACTGTTGTTCGAAATCTTTTGATTAAGGTAAGTGAAAAAATTAGCTTTACCAAACTGGTAATGTTCTGTTCATTTCATAATTTTTAAACATTTTTTTTTCAGAGAAAGACAAATCTATAATTTGTTTTTTTCTTCGAAACTAGGGCTTATAAAGATCGTGAGAACTGAATCAGGAAAGCGAAAATCTTAAGTCTTGTTTTACATCTTTCAATATATAGAACTTAAGATTGTTGAGAAAATTACCCTGAGTTAAAATATTTCATAAAAATTTGGCAAATATCTGTTTTAAATCGATTATCTTTTAAATTCTCATCAAATAAAATTTAGTTTTCTTATTTAGTTTCCAAGTGTAGGGTTTCGAAGAATTTTTTCAGCTGTAAGTGGAAAAATTTTAAGAAACCTTTATATAAACTCATACAAAATGAGTATTTTTAAAGAATTGGAAAAATTTTACTGCTAGATTTAAATATCTTCAATTTATTTTTATTCTAAAATACCACATCACTTTTTATTATTTTTAAAATTTAAATAGAAAAGTTTTTGTTTTATGACTAAAATAAACATTCCTTGATAAAGTCATCCTGACTTAAAATACTTCATTAGAATTTCCCGAATATCTATCTTAAACAAGATATATTTTTAATTCTCATCAATTAAAATTTAATTTTCTTACTTATTTTCGAATTGTGGGGTTGAGAAACTTATTGCAGCTACGAATGAAAAATATTTTAAGAAACCTTGTTACAAGCTCATAAAAACATGAGTATTTTTAGAGTTGATAATTTATCTTTTATTTATTTTTATTCTAAAAGATGCGATCAGTTTTTATTCTTTATAAAATTCAAGTAGAAGAGTTTTTGTTTCGTGACCGAAATAAATATTTCTGGAAACTGTGTTAATTTTCTTATTTATTTTCCGTTTGTGGGGTTTCGAAAACTTTTCTTTCAGCTGCGAAAAATGAAAAATGTTTTAAGAAACCTTGCTACTAACTCATAAAAAAACCCATGAGTATTTTTAAAGAGTTAAAAAAAATTAGTGCTGTATATAAATATTTTTATTTATTTTTATTCTAAAGTGTGCGACCATTTTTTAATTCTTTTTAAAATTGAATTTAGAAATTCTTTGTTTGGTTACTGAAATAAATATTCCTGAAAACCGTGCTATTTATTAAAAGTTAGAATTAAGGAAAGAATGTTGATTACTATAAAGACTAGCTGATATATCTGTCGTTTCTCGGGAAAAAATACCTTCTATAAAACAACACCCAAGTACATCGAAAAAGCTTCTTTTAACAGATTTTTCGATAAAAAAATGTACATTATTTAAAATTGGCAATGCTTCAGAATTCAATTAATTAGAAATGTATCAAATTCCAAAGTTCTGTCGAGCCATCACACGTCTGATCACACAGTGTTATGATCACACACTTTCAGTGAACCGATCACACGGACAATTAATTGTATCTTGCTCTCGGGTTGTTTGATATACGCGGGTTTATCAGCTACTATCTGGCGAGCCTGCTGCAATGTTTGCTTTAACCTGTATTCAGGCCCGGATTAAACCCTGCAGGGGCCCTCAGACGATGCAAGTTTGGGGGCCCCCTTCGCAACTTCCAAAACTGGATATTTTTGATCGATTTTCATTTATTCTTTATATAAGCAATTTTAAGAACAAAAAATATTATGACGAACTAAAATTTTAAAAAATCAATTTTATTGCGACTCGCCTTCAAAAGAGTTGGTATCAGTATTTAGCAAGTAAAAATTTAATTTAAATTTCAAAATAATTTTTAACAAAATAGTGAAAAATATTTTAAACTTTTAACACAATACTGTAATAAAAAGTTTATCAGATCTGTTGATTTGTGAGTCAATAAGACAACTGCTTAAAAAAGAGACCACTCATACTGATTTGCAAGCAAATGTGGAAGCATAAAGCACATTCTAAGAATAATTATGTTCTGAAATTTAATAAATAGTTAATTATAATTGGAATAAGTTCGAATACACATAACTGTTGAAAAATAAAAAGAAAGCACTATATTAAACTACCTTGTAAATAATGCAAAAAAGAAAGAAAAAAACCCTTAAAGCCCTTAAAATTGCGGTGGCCCTAGGCAGTTACCTACCTTGCCTATTTGATAATCCGGTCCTGCCTGTATTGGCCAAATTTTAATTATTTGGGCATAAAACTGTTCGGTAAATTGTATAGACTACAGTATATTATGATATTATCCAAATATTTATTAGTAAGTTTAAGTAATATTTGGGTAAAGTAAATTTTATACTTAAAGTAATATTTGGGTAAAATTTTAGTAATTGGGTATAATTTAAAAGTGATATGGGGACTCTCTAGACCTCATCTCAACTCTTTTTTTAAATGGAAACATAGATTTTTAATAATAAAAAAATTAACTATCAAATTTTCACTTTTAGTGTTATCTTCCCTAAAGCCAACCTTATGCTTCATAGTATTTGGGACCAAAATTTGAAAAAAAACAATCTATTCACAGTATTTTAAACTATTTATGAATTTTTACTTTCATTTATACAAATAAACTTATCGGCATAATACTCTGCGTGGTTTCTTTTCCCCCGAAATAGCGATCACAGCTCAAGATTATCGCAAGTTTTCAACGCAGCATTGTTTTGCTGTCATCAGAAGTGTAATTTATCTAAATCTCAAATGAGAAAGATACAATGTAAATTTTTTTTACCATCCCAGTCATTGAGGAGCTCTCGGTTACAATCAAACTCAGATAAACATCTTTAAATAGAGGATATTAACATAATAGGGGGAAAAGAGCGCGGGTATTTATATGCAATCTACTGAAAAGAAGGAAACCAATTTAACTTGCATTTAAATCACCAGTAAATTTGTCTTTAATATGTCTGGTGATAAAAGTGTTGTGCTTTGCTAGAATAATATTTTAATACCTAATATTATTCTATATCAGCGGTTCCGAACCTTTTCTTTTTTCTTCCGTACCCCTCAATTTACCATTTAATTTTTGGGTATGCCCTACTGTCATATCGACCTAATCAACCCTCCACGAAAAGGGTTTTATTGACAGAGCGAAGTGACTCGTCCGTTCAGCATTTCGCCTGTCTGTAAATTGTCACGCACGACCAAAGGTGTTCGATTTTCTTCGAATTTGGCAGAAAGGCTCCTTTAGGTAAAAAAAAAAACCGACTCATATGTAAGAATTTTTTTTATTCCGTTTCAAGATGGTGGCCGCTTTATTGGTTTTAATGTTCTGGCGAGTAAGTGGCGAGCTATGTGCCATTAAAAAAATTTGAATCATTTTGGCAAAGGCGAGATTTTAATTGCAATTTTGTTACTGCTGATGAAAGAAAAGAATTGTGTTAATAATTTGCAGTGAAAAAAAACCCAACAGAGATGAGATCATGGTTCCATGCTGATATCTGCTTTTCTTTGTTTTGTTCTATCTAATCTTGTTTCTCTCTTTTCGTGAAAACGTGCTTTTTTCAACGATTCTGGCCAAACGGTTCATGCTATAAAAAATACCTACACTTTTGTCCCAGCACATTCCTGATGTAACTTTGTTAATAAGTTGTATTTTTTGTAAGTACAGGAAGCAAGATTTATGCGTAACATAGGTGTGCAATATTGCACATTGACCGGTTTATAATTGTAAATATAGCTTTGTAAGATAGTGTATATGTTACTGTGAAAGACCGAAATTGGAGAATGTCGACTTTCACCCGTGAATGTCGACACATGCCACAAACATTCACCGGAGATTATCAACATTCACCGACCCGAGAAACTGACATTCGCCGGAGAATATCGACATTTGCCAGATATCGGTCTTTCACAGTAACATATATAAGAAACACTAACTGTCGAAAGGGAACAAATCACAAAATACAAATTTTAAAGAAGATATAAAACAACTATTTACTATCGTTCCTAATACAACAAAATTTACTCCGATTTTTTGTAACAACGTGAAGTTGTCTTCTAGTACACATTTCATTTTTGATTAAGAAACGTGACCATCCTCCTTTTAAAAAAGGTTCGTGTCCTGGAAATGTTCTACAGTTTGAGATTGATATGGAGACAACGAAAAGAGACAAATTAAGATGTCCGGTGCCCCCGGAAACAATATTGTCTTCAAAATAAATGACATATTGGATAAATCTTTGTAGACTGCGATAAAGAGAGGATTTCAGGGATTTTCTTTTAAAATGACGCTGTCTTTACTGTTACCCAGAACTACTAGTATTAATTAGGATAAGAGCCGGGATTAGATTAGGAGGCGAACGAATGGAATTAACTTAATAATATTTGCAGGATTTACATTTTATTCGTTTTTTTACAATAGCATTAGGCTAACGCCAAAACAAGTGAAATCAGTATTGAAATAATTTCTCTTCAACTTATGATGGAAGCTAACAATTACTCATCGACTAGTTAAGTGGAAGACGGTTTCAATACAACTCATGCATAATCGTGCAATATGATTGATGTTGGTGACAACCAATTGTCAATTAATTACTACGTCTTAATCTACTCCTTCCTTTTTCCATATTTCGTGAATAGGCTTTCGAACTAGTTTCACTTTTCACAAGGATTTGTTGAAAGGCAATTATATTACTTTTTACTTTCTCGGTTATCCCTTCACAGTTCACTACATGTTTCGTTTTGAAAATCACTAAAATTATTTCATAAATGAATATTGGACAGATCATAAATATGTAAGGAAAAAAAAATAGCATTTTTTATTTTCAAGAAATTCGGGGTTTCTCAGTGAAACCAATGAACGGTAACGGGCTATTTTTCCTCCGAATAAGTTATCATCGAAATGCAATTTAAATTGTGTATTTAATTTATAAGTACACGTGAGTATTCAAGATATTCAACCTTCATAAAATTCAATATTAGTTTCGAAGATTCAATTTTAAAAAGTATCAGTTTGTGCAAGAACGCTCATCATTTTGTTTCTCTTAGAGATCAAAAACAATTTAGCTCTCGCAATACCGATATCTTTGTGAATACCAACGGTATGGAGCTGGAATTTTTATATAAGTTGGCCTATATATCTGACTCTTAAGTTATGAAAGAAAATTACGCTACGTTTCGCCCATGCGCAGTACAAAAAATGCTCAGTGTGTGATTTCAGTGTGAAACCAAGGAGCGCTAAAGGGTTATGGAGAAAAAGTTTTGTAATCGTCAAAAAAGTCGGCCTCGAGATTTTGATGAATCTCCACGTTTTAGACCTCCCCGAGTGCGAAGGAAAAGCATTTGTAGGTTACGTCTGTCTGTGTGTGAACAATAACTCAAAAAGGGCTTGAGCTAGAAGTATGAAATCTAGTATGTGGTCTGTACACAAAATTTGTAGATTTCCGTCAAATTTTGGACGAAATCCGTCCACTGGAAGTCTGTCCGTGTACATGACAACACGGTAACTCAGAGACGCAAAAATCTAGAAGAATAAAAAATAGCACATGATTTTACCATCATAATATTACATTTGTTTCGAATTTTGGATCAACTGTCCATCACCGGGATGACCGTCTGTCGGTCTGTGTATTCGCGTGTATGCGAACGCGATAACTCTAAAACGCAACGACTTAAATAAATGAAATTCGGTATCTTGTGATCAAAATTGTATACCTGTATCAAATTTTGGGACCACGCGGTTGAATGTAAGGTGTCCAAAATATATATTCGTTTTTCTCCCCTCATACTACGAAACTCAAATCGTGCCATATTGTGTCATTTAGTGAGAGTCGGGGGGGGGCACTCCTGCCTCCCACTCCGTTCCGGGATTCCTATTGGGTGAACTAAAAATAAGGTGCTCTATTGCGTACGAGGAGAGGCGAACACTTTCGCTGGTTTGCTTTTTAATCCCATGTTTTGTGCTTTCCGCCATTAACAACTTTACTTTCGCGTACCCCAACTGGCCCATCGCGTACCTCCAGGGGTACGAGTACCACGCGTTGGGAACCTCTGTTCTACGTAATTACCATCAACAGCTTTTGCGATTTAATACTGGGGGTGAATTACCGTTTTATCCTTCATTTTGCACTGATACATACTTGCACTATTTTTATTCGTTGAAATTATCGCAATTGCTTGTAAACTATCCTGATTCATAGTGCGCCTCAGAATATATTTTATACTCCCTAATGCCAAAAAGTAGAGTTCAGGCTCTGTTACAGTCACATGAATTGCCGAAAGGAAATTATTCTGTTATATTTACCTATAGGTGAGTTGTGATATTTTTAAAATTTCGTAATACAGTTATTGATATTTTTGAAGAGGTTCTGCTACTTGTTGCTACCCGTGTTTTATTCTATGCCAGGCCTCTTAAACTGTAAGTGACTGAGATCGCACAGGATGCTATTGGGAAGTTTGGAAGCGCCTTTTGCTAGATTCCTCAACATTATCCTATTAGCACAAGATGCTCTACGACATTCATGCGATATCTTTACGATGTTGTGCGGTATTCAGAATATCGTAGCGACATCGTGGGGATATCGTAGAATATCTTGCGCTAATAGGGTTGTAACTAAAAATTATCGAATGTGCCGTGTAGTTAAAAATTTTCATTTAAATTTATGTAGAATAAAAAATATTTTAAATATTTTTTATTTATCATTAATTTTCTACCATTTTCTTCTTATTCTTTTTCAAATTTTTTCCTCCGGGGAAAAGTTTTTCGCATGGGAAAAACGTTTAAATTTCGTTTCTAACATTCCTGGTACTGCGTATTTTGACAGTACTTCCTCCACTTTAAAAACATGAGCGCCTGGTCAGCGGAAGGAAATTAGGGCTAGTTGAAAATGCAGCACCCTTTAACCATTTGACACGACTTTTGCATGATTAAAATTTAACTAGTATGAAAAGTACTTTAATTTAATGGTGACATACTAAAAGAAGAATACTATCAGTTTAAAGTTTTTCACTTTTCCCGGTTCCTGGAAATCTCCTGGGACAATATGTCCCAATCGTATAGTCGACTGGGACTATTCCAGTAAGACATCTGTAAAACTCTCTTTCCTGCCATAAGATTAGCATGTGAGGGAAACAACTTTACAGCTTCGTAACAGTAATCTTGTAGTAATTTGATCACCGATTGGGTATCTTGTCCCACTGTTAAATACGATTGGAACAGTATATTCCACAAAAAGAATTGATTCAAAATTTCTTAAATCTGATATTAAAAAGACTAAATTATTATTTAATAAGAACAATAAGAATTATTTCATACTAAGTATGGCATAAATATAGTTGTACTTACTCTAAAATTAAAATAAAACAAGACAGACCAAATGAAACTTGAATAATGTGCGTGCTCAAAAACCAAGTCCGCCATTTGCCGTCTGAGAATGCTTTCAAGTTTCTTTAATCATAATTTCATTCCCTAATTCCTTAAGAACACTGACAACACAAAAACCCACGTAAAAGTGGAATTTATTTACCAACAGGGAATGAAATCTAGGCTGATTCACCCACAGTGGTCAGGGTCATATTAGTGAGAAAATCTTTCTAAACATAGTAAAAGTTGAGATGCGCTTCTCAGATTCAAACAGTAAGAAAAATTGAATCTAATTTATTTAAAGAAAATTTAAATATGAATTATTTACTGAGAAGTAAACCATTTGTGATTCATTCCAATTCCATGATCTTTTTCTCCGGGTTGAAGAAACGAAAATTGGGTCTATTCCGGCTAATCCGGAACGTCCGGTCAGTTGAGTAAATGGAACATTGTATTTGTCCGAAAGACGTAAATGTGAGAAAAGAAATTATAAAGTTCTTTGAAGAGTGAGATTACTCCTCTGACTGCTTATCCCGCGATTTCCCCTTGTAAGAAGTGAGTCTATTTTCTGCTGCATCTTGCGATTTTCGCAAACTAATGTGTTTATTTAGTACTATTATATCGTTGAATCCTATTATACTAATAAAGTTTTGCATATAAATACCAATTCGCTTGGTTCAACGGTATTTGAACATGTTTGCAAGCGTTGCATCTAAATAGTAACTTTAAAAACATCGGCAGCCAGGGAGTTAAGATATTTACTAGAAATTTGGGATAATTTTTGTTTTATTAAAATGCTATACTGTGATTTTACGTGTCCAATAATAAAAAAAAACATAGGAGTCTTAGAAAATATTGAGTACAGTGAGTTTTATGAACTTACTAGGACACCGTAAAATCGAAAGTGGGACGTAACGCATGAATTCGTAAAATAGGGACACGTTTGAAGGACACCCGATTGACTCAATTAACCCAATACCAGGAACATCTCCAGGATTATCGGTTACGCGGAATACTCATCACAATGACCGATATTCCAGACGGGCGTGGTGACTTGGTGGCAAAGTGGCTGAAGGGTTGGGGGTTCGAGACCTGCTTCCACGGAACAATCGCCGTGTACACGGGCCTGGTGATCGTCAAATCCATCTAGGGTCAAACGCACTCACCGCGGGTGTGGTGCGGTAGTTTGAAGATGGACTAAGTCCGTTCGGGTGTCGTCCTGAAGCTACACGAAGGCTGTTTTGGGGTCCGCCGCAAAAATAGCCTTCGTGTAGTTTCATTTAACCACTTAACTGAATAGTTTTCTTTGCTATCTAATAAGATGACCCCTCCTGTTTTGGAAAGGGGCTGTCGTTTTCACTCATCTAAGAAGGCATAGGATACTTAAGATGTTTATGGATGCTACATATTTTTTGTGTCAAATTATAAAGCTAATTAATGATTCAATTTTAGTTTATAAGACTAAAATTTCGATAATTCGATGCAGGAGTATTCTCGGGATGTTAAGTTAAGCGGTTAAAACGGGACGTTAATATAACTAAACTAAACTGACCCAAAGACGCAATTTGATTTCATTAAAAGAAAGGTCGTACTGTTCAATCACGTGAATGGGATAATTCCGAAAACGATAGAAGCGGGATAGACGCTCCGATTATCAACTGGTTAATGAAGCAGCGGGAGTGGTTTCCCCATGATTTTACTGTATGCTTCTGGAACAAGGTGCGTTTTACGTTCCTCTTCGTCGCTTAAATAAAGGAATCGAGATTGAATTTTGAAATACCTATTTTGTCGATCTATTGGCTCCAGTATTTGACACAGATTTACATATTTGGTTTAAAACCAGCATTCTAAGATTCACACTGCCAACTTGTTGAGTTTTTAGGGGCCGTCCACAAATGATGTCACGCTTGGAGGGGGCTCGTGAAATTGTGACAGTTTGTGACAAGGGGGAGGGAGGGGGTAACAAGAAGTGTGACGTCACACATTTTGGTTTAAATAAAAACATTTAAAATCAGCAGATTAAATTTTGAAATTACCGGAATTTGATGGCATTTTTTAACCGGGGCTGAAACAACTTTCATGCGATTTTTTTTTCACTTATATTCCTTTCTTTTCGAAAAAGGCATTCGGGGTTATATGTTCTGAGAATATGGTAGCAGCAGAAACTCTTCACAATTAGAAGAAAACCTCCCTCTGCCCACAAACGTCATTAAAACACATAGTTAAAGTTTAAAAATAAAATTTGAAATATGATCTATAACGTAGTTCTTTGTTTCTGAACTGGAAGTATATGTTTATGTAAAGTTATGTTATGTTATGACATGTGACAAGGGGGGGGAGGGAGTATGGTGAAGTGTGACACTTTGTGACAAACGGGGGGAGGGGAGTCAAAAATATTGAAAAAAAGTGTGACATCATTTATGGACAGCCCCTTAAGTTATCGCATTCACATCTTGGTTCGAAACCCGATTCCACTGAAGATCCGCCACGCACGCGCGCCTTGTACATGTTAAATCTGACTCGTAGGTCAAACATCCTCCCACTGGTGTGGTTCGGAAGTTTGGAGAGGGGATGCCAGCTCAGGTGTCGTTCTCGTCAACCTAAGTTATAAATAACTTACTATCTGATCGCGATTCCAAAATAGCCCCCAAGTTGCTTCTAAACGGGACGTTGGTATAACTAAGCAACAGGCAGTTAACTCGATGATGGATTTGGAACAAAGGTCGATGGACATCTGCAATTCTGATAAAGCCGCGTGCTAAATTGCATCCTTTGAGCTCGTTGCGATTTTGAGTTGTGTTCATAGACAGTCCAACAAGGATGTTATGAAACTTGTTTGTCATAGTCTGTCAGACGAGCATTCCGAATTTGTAAACGATCTTTTTTGGACATAGGTACAGTGGCGTAGCGAAGATAAGTGGCGCCTGGGTCATAATATGATTTTTCGCCCCTTCCCTCTCGTCGTCATTAGTGGCTAAGCACGTTTAAACGGCACCCAGGGCATGGTATTTTTTGCCCCTCATCGCATTTGTCTTTAAAAGGTGACATTAACGTTTTGTGAACATGACCAGTGACGTAGCGAGTGTCAGTGGGGCTAGGATCATAATGAGAATTTTTACCCTAGTCGTCATCAGTGGCCTAGAAATAGTCAATGACGCCCGGGGCATGATTTATTTCCAAGCCCTCTCCTCATATTTTGCTTTAAAAATAATACCAACTCAGTTATGTTTTGACTCCATGGCGCTCCCTAATTCCGGCGCCGGCGGCACCAATACCCCCTTGCCTCCCGGTCGTTACGCCACTGCATAGGTAAAGTACCATAATAGAATCTAGATTCTCATCAGTCTCCCTGAACGAAAACTTCTCGTATTATGTCTGTGTGTACGTGAACTCAAAAGTCACAGCGGGCTAAGAGGATGAAATTTGGCTTATAATACTTATGCCAGTATTGCATTTCTATATCAAAAACGCGCCCGAATCGGACAATGAGAAGAGATATAAGAACAAACTGAACCAAGTATTAGAGGAGTCGTCTTTACGATGATTTTTTTAGCATTTGAGTTGCCATCATGATGAATGAAAATAGTAGATACATTTTAAGTAATTTATTAATAGTTGTATCGATATTTGATTCGCCAACGGCAAGATATTTTTTTCTATACACATCCTTAATTTTTTTTTACCGCGTAATGAAAGTGCAAGTGCTATACACTGTAAAAAAAATCCCGTAAAATTTACGGTTTTAAACTGGCAGCTGGGTTGGTTGTGCGACTGAGTTGAGTTGTTTTTCTCCTTCTGTTCGAGTTGAGTTGAAATGTACTGATGTGTATTATCAATTAGGAATATTAATTAATCAGGGCTTAATTATTAATTTCAATTAAACTTACTCGGACGATTTCGATGCAAGATGGTGACAAAACTTCTAACTCCTCCCAGCCGGGGATCGAAACCGCGTTCATAGAAATAAAAGGCAGTCGCTCTAACCACTAGACTACCTGAGACTTCCTAAAATAAAGTAAAAATAATCTATTTGAATTTTAAAGTCACTATAGCTCTAGTGGCGCCACCTACTGGTGTAAAAATCAACTATTGCCAGAACACGTGTTTTAAGGTTACGGAGATGGAACCCTATTAAAAACATGAAATGAATGCAATAAAATTACATTTAAGAAAAGGGAAAGTTACCGTACGGAAAGCAATACCGTATGACGAAAAATAGAATTTGCACTGACGGTTTTAAACCGTTTATGGCTGGAGCGGAAAACGGTGAAAAACCGTTTTGTCAACAAAACAGCTTTAAACCGTCAAATATACGGAAAAGTCCGGGGAAAAAACGGATATTTTTTACAGTGTATGTATACATTTAAGTAAAATTTGTCCATCAAGTTGAATGAAATATGCATTTTCTTAAATTATTGCTTACCTACGCATCGTCACTCACATCCGAGGAAACTATTACGCACATTTTTGATCATGTGCGTCTATTTATACCACCACTCCGTCTAGCGAAAATATTGAGCACATTTATTTGCTTGTAGTGATTATGATTTCCTCAATAGTTTTTAAATAAAAAATTCACACTTGTCTGATGGCTTGTACTCACGCGCGATGCACCCCCAAAATTTAATTTTACAGCCCATTGCGCATCTTGCGGGAGGAGAAAGATTGCGATGTCGGCGTAAAATAACATATATATTACATGAGATGCGAAGTGAGTGTTATGTGAGTTGCGTCAAGTGAGTACTCACCAGGGGGCGCCTCAAACAGGGGGATGAGAAGCCGCCGCATAAGGAAGCTGGTTGTGGTTTCCCTAGTGGGTATAGCAATGGTGTGGGGTTGAGTTACTTCCACTCCGATGACGAAACGCACCTCCTGTGGGAGGGGTTGGACCGTGGCCGATGGTATCCATTCGGACTTCACCCTCAATGTCCTATTAACGTCGCTACGAATATCATTGAAATCACTCCGGATGCTTCGGCGGGGCTGGGACAACCTGTTTTTTATTCGATTGTGCCAAGCGAATTGACTCCACTGTGTACTAGGCTTTGCTCAGACAGGTGAAATTAGGTTCAATAATTTCCGGCTTCAGGTCGCTGGTATTGGAGGGGGACGCCAGCTCAGGTGTCGTCATCTGACCGCGGTTCAAAATGACGAGGTCCATCCTATACTAACTCCCGCTTTGCTTCGGAACGGGATGTTGATATAACTAGACTAAACTAACTCGGCAAAGAAAAATATCGAATGAAAAAATCCCACGATAAGATAGAAAGAAAAGAAAATATCCCGAGCTTGGTAAGCCAGACCAGTTCAGAACTCTACCAGCTTCACTTCTACAGTAAGAAACTGTTTGCGAGTGTAGTTATTCCCAAAGGAGTACTGATTACATTGTCTACAGTCATTACATTTGTCCTTTGCAGATGGCCCGAAAAGCCGTTGGGCTTGGTGATCGCGTATAGAGTTCTGACTTAACTGAGCTTAGTTACATTAGTGTCCGTTTTGGAGCAACAAAAAGGATTATTTTCGAATGGACTTCGTAATTTTTAAACTGTGGTCAGATGACGAAGACGACATCTGAGCTGGCAACTATCTCTACAGACTTCCGCACCACATCGGCGAGATGACGTTTGACCATCGACGTCGGAGTTAGCGTGCACTAGGCCTGTGCACAAATCTGATCTTTGTTGGAATCGGGTTTCGAATTGGAACTCTTCTATCCCGAAGCCGAGACCTCAGCGCGGCGGCAGAGTCGTTGTTGGAAAATTAATGTGTGTTTTCATGCAAATTGTTTCTCATTTTTTATACATACGGGTCCGACGTCATAATATATGTAGAAAGGCTTTCATTGGTTGTGACTAGGGATGTAACGAATAATGATTTGGCCGAATAGGCGAACACCAAATATTCGTCCAAGAATAAGGCCGAATTACATTACAGGTTAGGCTAGGGTTATTAGGCCTTTTAAAAACATTACGCTTTTGATGGTAAATAAAATATTCCTCAAATTTTAACTTAAAAAATTAAAGATTAATAAAATTGATCTTATTATTATTTTTTATTGATTTTTTTAAAAATTAACGCCTTGATGTATTTTTTGTAGTGTATTTTAAACACTTTAATTCTAAGAATAAGACAATGCGGCTTTCGCAGATCTAAATAAATTATAATAATAATATTAATTTTATTAATCTTTAATTTCTTAAATTTAAAATGTGATCTATAGATACATTAGATTATAATTTTAAGATTTTTTTCTTTTTCTAGAAAATTTAGTAAAACCAAAAAGAATTAAAAACTTGGTTGTCATCTTTTATGTCTGTCACTTAACTATACCAAATTTATTTTCTCCAAGTCAGAATGTTAAGTCATTTCCTTTAAAATATATTTCTTCTTCACTTTTACTTACCACCCCGTAAAACATTTCTCTTTTTCTTTAACCCTTCAACTGCAGGCACTTTCTTATATATATGGTTTCAGTTAAAGGGTCAAAAGTTATTTAACCTGATAATGCTTACTCTCCCCCTTAAAATTGAATAAATGTTAGGAGATTTTTTGATACTAAGTGTATTGAAATGTAATTCTGCAATATTCTTTGTTAAATATATATTTTTAAAAATATGATCCTGAATTTATACGGCCGAATATCTGTTTAGCATTCGGCAAGAGGGCAAGATTGCTCTTGCATCACAATTGGAGGATTTACAAAGATAAATGACATGTAAAGTTATTAAATACATTTACGTACTACGCAATTTAAAACTGAATAAATGTTAGGAGATTTTTTTTTAAATAAAAAATGCAATGAAATATAATTCCGAAATATTTTTTGTTTCATTATTTAATAGTAAATTTAAAACAATTATTATCTCGAAAATATTCAGCCTAATATCTGCTTAGTATTCGGCCAGCCGAATACCAAATATTCGGCAAAAGGGCCGAATAAGCCAAATACCGAATAGTTGCCGAATATTCGTTACATCCCTCGTTGTGACGTCGGGCAGGGACGTATGCTTAATACTCACGAGTTCTGTAATTCCTGAGATCAGGCAGTTCAGTGGAGATATGATTCGGGAATATAGCTTCATTGATAGATGGATGGTTGTTTATAATTGATGGCTAGTTGTTTATAATTCTTATCTTTTTAATATGATTTTAAGTTTATTTTAATATATGCAATAAAAGGCTTTGATTGAAAACCTCGTCGTTTTCTTTCACAATACTCTGCAACTTCCCATCAGTTGTAAGGCCGGAAGTTCGCAGATTTGAGACCCCATTTCATCATAGATTCGCCATATATGCAAATCTGGTGCGTCGTATGTATGGAAGTTGAGAGAGAGCAGCGCTAGCTCAGTTGTCGTCATATGACCACAGTTGAAAATCATGAAATCCGTCTATATTAGGTCTAACTTCAGAACGGGACGTTAATTCAACTAAATTAAATTAAACTAACCCAAAGAACTTTCAAATGAAACAGCAAAAATATCTGGAAAATTTTCGCGACCACTTTCCAGTTTAGCGTTCGGCAGATAATTTATAAGAAACTAAAATAATCGATTCAGCAAAACCTCTTGCCTCTATAGAAATGTATTGGATGAACCGTCACTTATGTGAAACAGTATTGCATAATTTTTAAGGAAATGAACTTGATCGCTGACGATGAACAACATCATGTGATTGATCGCAGATTTTGATCATTATCCTCGATGTAGATTTACATAATGACTCTCAGTTGAAAGAACGACTCGTTATCCGCGCAGGCATCAACATCGAATAACCATTTTCCTGGAAGATCCTATCCACTTAACGCGAATATTCCGAAACACACTGGCATGACTCATCATCCACTTTGATACCGTAATGAATCACTCGAGTCTTGTCAAGCTCCAACTTTCCGAAGTGTGCATTTTCGTGTAACATTTTATACATAGTTCTTCAAAAAATGGTTAATTCGGAATCAAAATACCAGAATTCTATGAAAAATCAAATCCTGTCTGTAGATTGCATTTGTTGACATTTCTGTGAACTTTTTTCCCTCAGCGAGTTTTCTCAAGATTAGAATTATAGTCTTTCTGTATCTT
>BGPR01006882.1:60173-75938 GCA_013235015.1 Araneus ventricosus
TTTTTTTACAAGCAAATGTCGACTTTCCAATCCACTGTGGGACTGAAAAAAATGTTTCGTGTCTTAGTACTGTGCAGTGGCGAATCCAGGGTGGGTGCTATGGTGGCTGCAGCCCCCTCCAAAGCTAAACTAGTATTCTTGATTTAATTTAAAATCACTGCAACTGTTTATTCTTAATTCCCCTTTTTTAAAAATAATAATAAAAACGTGACAACAATGCCTTCTGGCCTGACAGGCTCGAAAATTTTCCTACTTTTCTAGTCATTCCACTTGTAGCGTTGACGCGGTAGAAAACATTTTTTGGCCAGTTATTTCATTGTGTTTTTTTTTAAATAATCGGAAGTATTGTAGTGTTCTTTATGATTCTTATTGTCAGATCAGGAAAGTTAAAATGTTTTGTTTTACATAAGCCATGAGGTTTGACATTCGTCACGACGATAAAAATTTTTTATGACCTCAGACTTCCCCCCTCCCGACTCGAATCCTAGATTCACTACTGGTACTGTGCTCATGTGAATGAGGAGGATTAGAAAGTACAGAAGTTCGTCAGAATCTTAAAATTGATTTCTAGACCACTGACCGCCTTTCTTAACAGCATGCGACATATACGCACAAAACAAAATCAATTAGATAAGATTCTTCAAATTACTTTCGTAATTTGTGAATGAAACCTTCAGTTTTCTTTTCAGAGTTACACTTTCCAAAGGATTGATGATTAACTTTAACACGAAACTTTTTCTAGTTTCTGAAATACTAATTTAAACATCGCTTCACTAATTGTTCTTTATTTAGCCGGAAGACCCTTCCTATAATCACCCACTTTGTAAAAGTTTATGATTATAGATTTTAGCAAATTACTCATAATGTTAATTAGTGTAATCGGCATCATTATCGTCAATGCCAGTTCATTCGAATTTCTTTCAAGAATAGAAACAGCTCCCTAAAGGTATTGGCAAAAATGACTTATTTTTGCTCTAGTCTTTGAGTTAAATAGCGAGTGATTTTTTCCTCCTAAAATTATGCTTAGGTACACAAGAGGAGCTATTAACTTCAAATTAAGTTGCCATACAGGGAAAATGGGATAATTTTCGTGAAGTCACTTTTCTCAGTTTCTCTGTGCAAATTATGTCTTTCTTTAATTAATACCTTGAGATGCTCGTTTCAGTAGTACAATAAAACCAAATAATGTCATTTAATTCAGAAGTATTATGCAAAATTTTGCGAATAGAACGTATTTTTATTTGTATTTCCGGAACCTAAGTTTTTTATGTGTTTTTCTCGAATACAAGTTTTTAAACAAAGCGAACTTCCACAATTTCTATATTATTTTTCTTCCAAATATAATATTTCCATTCTGTTATTCGTATTGTGTTTATAACTAGAAACGCAGAATAATGAACAATTACTTATTGTCCTTTGTCTCATCTTTAATCGAGGTCTCTTAGCAATAATTATGTTTAGGTAACAGTGATTGACTAGTAGTAACCTAGTACGACTGCCTAAAAGGCTATTGCGGGCTTTTTTCACTTCTTCTTGAAAGAAAAAGATGAGAAAGAGGAGGATTATTATAGCGGGAAGGAGAAGGAAGAATTATAGTAGACAAAATCTCGAGATTTTGATGAATCTCATCGTTTTACACCTTCCTAGATCCGTAAAACTGCTTTTGGAATTATGTCTATCTGTCGGTGAATGCAATAAGTCATGAACACCACGAGCTGGAAGGAGGAAATTTGGTACGTATTCTTTCCACCAAAACTATTGATACCTGTCAAATTTCGAACAAGATAATTCAAAAATAGAGCAGGCAGGATTAATGAAATTTAGCATTTAATTTTATCACCAGAATTATTTATCTGTATCAAATTTTGCACTAATTCCATCAGCAGTTTGACATTTTGTCGAGTACAAAAGCATTTTTGGAATTATATCTGTTTGTCTTGGAACTCAATAACTTAAAAACGCAATCAGCCAGACGGATGAAACTTGGTATGTAATCTTAAGATCAAACTTGTAGATCTCTAATCAAATTATAGACGAGATCTCGTAATGGGAAGACTGACTGACTGTCGGTTTGTGTACTTGCGAAAAAGATATCGCGAAAAACGCAAGAGCTAGATAGACGGAATTCTTTAAACGGTTTTATGAAAAACGCAAGAGCTAGATAGACGGAATTCGTTAAACGGTTTTATGAAAAACGCAAGAGCTAGATAGGACGGAATTCGTTAACGGTTTTATGAAAACGCAAGAGCTAGATAGATTGAATTCCTTAAATGGTTTAAGGAAAACGCAAGAGCTAGATAGACGGGAATTCTGCAACGGTTTTATCAAAACGCAAGAGCTAGATAGACGGAATTCTTTAAGTGGTTTTATGAAAAACGCAAGAGCTAGATAGACGGAATTCGTTAAACGGTTTTATGAAAAACGCAAGAGCTAGATAGACGGAATTGTTAAACGGTTTTATGAAAAACGCAAGAGCTAGATAGACGGAATTCGTTAAACGGTTTTATGAAAACGCAAGAGCTAGATAGACGGAATTCTTTAAATGGTTTTATGAAAAACGCAAGAGCTAGATAGACGGAATTCTTTAAACGGTTTTATCAAAACGCAAGAGCTAGATAGACGGAATTCTTTAAGTGGTTTTATGAAAAACGCAAGAGCTAGATAGAAGGAATTCTTTAAACGGTTTTAGAAAAAACGCAAGAGCTGGATAGACGGAATTCTTAAAACGGTCTTATGAAAACGCAAGAGCTAGATAGACGGAATTCTTAAACGGTTTTATGAAAACGCAAGAGCTAGATAGACGGAATTCTTTTTAAACGGTTTTGTATGAAAACGCAAGAGCCAGATAGACGGAATTCGTTAAATGGTTTTTATGAAAACGCAAGAGCTAGATAGACGGAATTCGTTAAATGGTTTTATGAGCAGAACTGTAGATGTTTATCGCATTTCGGAGCAAATCCATCATCACGTTGACTGTCCATTGGTACGGTAGAACCTCGATTAACCGTGACCTTCCGGACCAGGGCTGTGGCGGATAACCGAATAGACGGATAACAGAAATATCTTAATGCTCATGTATAGTCACGTGATTTCACCGCTGGCTTAGGAGGAAAATGAAAATAAAGTCCCTTAAAAGTGAACAACACATACATCTTGTTTTTAATTTTACAAATCAATCAATATAAACTTCAATAGAGGAGTAATAATCTACAGAAATGCATTTTAATATTATAAACGTCCATTTTTAGGTGATGACGGATAATAGAAACTGACGGTTAAACGAGTGTCGGTTAACCGAAGTTGTACTGTACATATATATGCATACATATTTGTACTCGATAATTCAAAAACGCAATGAGCTAGATAAATTAATTTTGGTGCGTGATCTTTGCATCCAAACTGCAGACCATTATCACATTTTGAATCCAATCGTTCGGCGGAAAGAAGCAACTTACCAAAATACATATTCGAAATATGACTTCACTTTATGACGATGCTTATTAAAAGAGACTGTTTTAACTTCTTCTAATGTCTAGGGAAATTAATTTTTTCAATGCTATAATTTTTAAAATTACGGAATTATTTTAATTTTGAAGTGAATTTCAGAATGATTTGATTCATAAACACATTCGAAAACAACTCGTATGAAATGTAGAATCGAGTATAACGGGAATACTGAGTCGTCCCAGCGTCAATACATTGCCAAGAAATAAGACAGGTGCGAACCCAGATATGCTGATAATGGGACGACCTGGCACTCCTTCGCAAAACTAGTGCACAGTCTTTCAGATTTCAATCAAGAGCTCTTCAAAATAACGTAAAAAGGTATTTATTATTACTCTAAAATTATATGTGAGGAAAGGACCATTAAGTCCTCCTGACGACAAAATTCTTTGCCAACTAGCCTCCTCACTAACATAATATCAACAAACAAGATATTTGCTAATGCTAGCAATGGGGCAATTTGGTATTTTTGTCAGAGCTGTTGAAACGAATTCTAAATTTCATTCCTCAACACTTTAAAAAATATAATCGTTATCTGTTTAAAATCTACGCAAAGAGAGGACTGTCAGTATTTACTGAAAGCTTTCTGGTGCCAAAATTTCTTGCCGATCTATTGTTGTCTTCAGGAAATAACTCACGTGAACTTAAAAACAACTCTTAAGTTATTGAGGTCACAGGTTTCCTCATAAAACATAGCATTGAAAATCAAGTTTGAATCAGGCTATTTGAAGCCTTTATAGCTGATAACTCTTTCAATTTGTTTTAAGATCCTTTTCTCTTTCAAATTGTGGCAAAATGGTCCATTATCTTTCTTATATTTACCACTTCGTGAAATGAGAAAATGTGACGATGGTATTTGAGTGATTTCATACGCCACAACCCCTTAAACCACCTGAATTCGAAACAGTCTGAGCTGAAATCCTTTGCTTGAAGTCTTACTACAACTTCAAAATTAGTTGAAATTTTAAAACAGCTGACTTCTAAACCTTATTATTGGCAGCATCAGTAGCCGGGCTTAAAATGCTTTTTCTTGAATTCCCGAAGTCCCGTTTTACACTCAGGCCAAGGAAAAGTGCATTCGCGCTGGGACTCAAACGAATAACTCGGTCAAGTAAGTCATACGACACTATAATCAAGAATTAAATCTTAATTTTTTCGTATTCCAAAGAAGGAAACACTATCAGAATGAATGGAGTTAATGCATGATAGCTATTAGCACAAGATGTTCCACAATATTCATACGATATTGTGCGACATTCAGAACGTCGTAGCAACATCATGGAGATATCGCCAAATATCTTGTGTTAATAGGGACGAGACACGCTGTACGTCTAATCGCGTTCGAATGTAATTTAAAATTCCATTGCGCCTCTCCCGAGCGAAAAAAAAGAATGTGTAGTCTCAGCACAGCGCAAGAGAACGAGACGTTAGACAGGCGGTGTCATACGTTGTCACGTGGCTGGACTGACTTCATTACAAGGACGTAGAAAAAAATATGAGAACGACTGAAACGTTTTTTTTTGGACAAAAATTTTTTAACGAAATTAAAATTTAAGTGCAATAAATTTCCAAAATTCAATTAGAGATCAGTCCTACGTGAGTATGATTTTGGAGGCCAGTAGAGATGATTTACAAACGGATGAGTGGTGTCGGTTTAGGAAGAATGCATTTAGGGAGTAAAGAACCTTTCTGTAGATTTAATATGGAAATTGTTTTTGTTTACAATCAACATGATGCTACAAAATTTAACATTGAATTTTTTTTTTCAACACTAAGCGAGAAATCTCGTTTCCATCATTTTTCTGGTCTTGACGGAACACATTTTGAATCTGTAACCGAAGATAACCGGCAAAAGTGTTTTTCCCTCAGTCTTCAAGTTATCTTATACAATACAGTGTTTTTGTGTTTAGATTCGTAGTATAGTGATATATATTTAGTATAATAGTATTTCGACTCTATATTTTGGGTAAATTCCCGTTGTACGACTGAAGAAAAATTTGTTGTAAAGATACAATTTTCGAGGAAAGATCATACGCTAAAATTCATCGATATATTTATTGCATTTTTGAATTATGCAGTTCACATAAATACAGATACATAAGTTGACAGACAATCAACCATTTATCGGACTTCGTTCAAACCCATCACCATTTTATTCAAATCTGGATTTCATTCAAAATTTGTTCAGAAATCTACAATTTTAGTACAAAGACCGCACGCCTAATTTCTTACGTCTGCCTTTTTGCCTTTTCGATTTATCATGTGCCCAGACAGATATAAATATCCAAAATGGTTTTTTCAGATTCTGTGAGGTCTAAACCGAGAAAATTCGTTAAAATCCCGAGGTTATTTTTTAAATGACGATTACAATATTTTCTCTTTGCATACTTCTTAACGCCACCTATCTCAATTTCTTGAAATTTTAAAGCGGAAGAAAATACCCAATTATTTAAACCAATATTTCTAACCCAATCTTAACTAATATTTCTGAAATATTCGTTTTTGATTGCGTAAATTTGAGTATTTTCTTCTTTGAAATTTAAAAAAATTCTGATAGGCGGTGTTGCGACGATATATTAACCTTTATTCCGAAACATCGTAACACGACAATGTCTTAAGCTTGATTCGTCATATTGATTATCCACAATCTTGCTATATTGTTGCACACGGTTATACATGAAGGGGAAAGAAGTGTTTCAAAATAGTGTTTAAAACTAATTTTGAAAAATTTACTAAAATTAAAGACAAACTGCATGAAAATCGATTTCATTGAAAAGTTATTTTTTAAAAATTTTAAACTCGTGTAAAATTGGTTTTTGTGCCATAGTATGCTCTGAAGTTAGTGAGGAAAAAATGAAACTTCGATTATTTTTAATTAATCAACCATTTAATTAAAATTTTGAAAACCTTTATTAATTAGCACCTACTACCCAAGAAGTAACTACGCGACCAATTTGGACCTCCAGGTGCAACTGTAGAAAGTTCTGAACGATTTTTGGATATCGCAATTTACAAATACTGTTCTAGCCTATAAAAATGATCATGCTAAAGAAAACAAACGAGAAGAGGATATCACACATACCAGATGTCTTACGGAAATTATGCAACTATTTAGTACTATATGTATGTTCAATTAATATCTAGGCATGACCTCTTCTTTGAAATAATAGACTCTTTTCATTCCCTCTGCCGACCCTGCCCACCCAAAGGGCATGGTCATTAAGCATGTCACGTCGCGTCGGCGGAAAGAAAAATTTCAATAGAAATATTAGCGTAATACAATTCAATACAATAGAAGTATACAATATATTACAAAAAATTAAGTAATACAATACAAAAATACAAGTAAAATAATGCAATATAAGAACTACAATTCAAAATACAAATGTCAATATAAAAACAATAAAATGCAAACAACAAAAAATATATAATTACAAACATAAATAATAAATAAATACAAATATACGTAATAAATAAAGAAACATGCATAGAATAAGCAAAAAATGAAAAATGAATGAAATCTAATAAATAGTAAATAAAATTTAAATTATAATCTTTGTAGATTTGACTCTTCCTGCATTTGATAAATTATGAAGCTAAAAAAATTCATTTTAATAAAGTAATATTATCTAGAGTAGCGATTTCCAACCTATTCCCACTCGTGCACCCCTCGATCAGTTCTTTTATTTTTTGAGCACCCCTCCTGTTGTACCCCTCCAGACCATCCCTCAGCACAAAAAGTCATTATTAAGGACACCAAGAGTGCAGGTGAGATAAAGAGTCAGACGACTCGAATGGACTTAATAATATTTGTGGATTGAATTTTGAATTTTATTCCATTTTTAAAATAGTATTAGTTCGGAGTAAAAAACAAATGAAATCAGCATTGAAATAATTTCGCATTATCCTATGATGAGAGCTAACAATGATTCAATTACTGGATATTAATCTATCTATAGGCTTTCAGACACGTGCGATCTTCAATTTCATTTTTCATACGAACTTGAGAAAAAGAAGTTGTGGAACATTTCTGTGTTTTGTGCTTTCCACCAAGATCGCTTTCGCGTACCCCTAACTTGTCCCCCGCGTACCCCTAGGAGTACGCGTACCGCAGGTTGGGAACTGATCAGGAGAGGCTGCATGGAGCATTTCGAGATACGTATGCGTGCATTACTATTCTCTTAATTCGGAGCTGCCCGGGTGGAGGATTTTCCCGCCTCCCGCTGTCAAAAGACGATATGTACGGAAATGAGCGCTAATTTTCTTTTAACCTTGAGTGATTCGATTGTTTTTCGGGAAACGCCTTCTGCCGGCGCAGTGTTCGATTTCGAAAGACACCTCGAGAGCAAAATGAGTGATTTATAAGAGGGAAAGGAATGATTTATAAAGAAAAACGGTAATTGTGAGATGAATGCAAAAACGGTTATGCGTGCATTGTTATTATTATAAATCACTAGCATTTAAGAAAACTAATAAAGATTACAGGCTTTTACCGCATTGAAATGTGCTTTCATGAGAAACTGAATGAAAGAATTCAAGCGAAAAATATTGATAAATGGTACTTAAACAATCGACTCATGTATAGGCAAGGCAGCGACTTATACTGTAACGTCCGCGTGGTCTTTTACTTATTTCTTTCTCGTAAGCGAAATATACAACCAGAAAGAATTGGAATCGGAAAAATTCGACAAATCGTGAAACAATTCGAGATTTTAATGAGTCTCCGAGTTTCAGAACTTCTAGAATCCGAAAAAAGTCGTTTTTGAATTATGTCTGTCTGTGAATGCGTAACGCAGAATCGGAACGAACTCGACGAGTGAAATTTTGTATTCGGGCTTTACACCCAAATTGTAGATTTCCTTCAAATTTTACATTAAACTCACGCAAGGGAAGTCTGTCGCTCGGTCCATTCGTGCGATTCTGAGTGAGTAATTCAAAAACGCAACAAGCTAGAGAGATGAATTTTAATGTGTGATATTTACACCAAAAGAGTAGATTTGTGTCTAATTTTGGACTAAATTTTGTCGATTATTAGACTGTCTTTCCATGTTTATTGTTTAGCAACGGATTCCGAAAACTTCCGCGCTTTTGCCCATGCGCCGGGCGGGGATATCTTCATCAAAATAGGGGGAAGTGAAGAATGGAAGGGTGATGTTTACATTTTACTGAGCGTGATCTAACAAAGAACTCCGGAAATGCGCTCATATGACTCATTGCCTGACACCCCTTTCCGGTGTGAAATCGTCCAAAAGTGGTAGTAAGGAAAGGGTTTATTTGATATATATTTAAGTATTATAGAACAACACATAAAACCTTTGAATATAATTCCATCAAGGAAAAAAAATGGAAAAATCTCTTATAATCCGTATTTTTCTCCAACTGCTTGAAATATGCCCAATATGTGTTTTCTGAAAAAAGAATAGCTGTCTTTTTTATCGAACGATCTGTGCTACGGTATGGTTTTCCCTTTTTCATACATTTCCATTTAACTTGACTTGTTTCGTGTTTGTAAAGATTGAATTTTGTGATCGATTTTACACTCACTGTCTGATGTGTTTCGCTGAACATTCAGTTGTTACTCTCACTTCCTGAATGTTTGAAATTTAGAAATTTTAAAATCTAGCTGAAAATTAGTTGATTTTCCACAGAAGTTTAAATAAAAAAATATAAAAAGTTGTCTTAAAAATATAAAACTTTTATTGCGCAATCTGGCAGCGACTATGATTTGCGTGATGATTGCTAATCTGATGAACTAAAAATCTAGAAAAGAATTTTACTGTGAATAGGGAGGTAAGCGTAATCCAATGGAAAAAAACCCGTGAACGCCAACCTGATGCATAAATATACAATCTTTGGATATTATTATTTCATGTATCCATACGCAAGCACGTTTATTATCGATGTCTGACAAAAGCACGACTTCAATTTATTTATTGTTATAAGATTGTATGGTACCAGATGAATGGCAACACCAGGTGTTATCTTGCTCTGAATTTTGATTTTAAAAAGGCGGAACGAAGCTACGATGCACGCAGTTCGGAATGTATTTGTTTTTAATCCTTTAATAAATGTTTGGTCAGTAATTAAAAATAGCCTCATGAATGTCTAACTAAAGCGGTTAAATACGCAAGAAGCCACCACATATACAGTGGAACTTCGATTAACCGGACCAGTCCGGACCAGAGCTGTGACGGGTAACCGAAATCTCTTAATACACATGCACAGTCACGTTATTTCACTGTTTGCTTGGGACGAAAATGAGAAGGAAATTCTTTATACACTGTAAAAAATATCCGTTTTTTTCCCCGGACTTTTTCCGTATATTTGACAGGTTTAAAACTGTTCTGTTGACAAAACGGTTTTTCACCGTTTTCCGCTCCAGCCATAAACGGTTTAAAACCGTCAGTTCAAATTCTATTTTTCGTCATACGGTATTGCTTTCCGTGCGATAACTTTCCCTTTTCTTAAATGTAATTTTATTGCATTCATTTCATGTTTTTAATAGGGTTCCATCTCCGCTATAGTGGAATAAGTGAATATCTTGACTTTAATTATGAACACAAAAAAAAATATTTAGGAAGAAAAAAATATATCACCACTAATACTTTCTCTAATTTTCAAAATAAGCTTAGAAGTTTGAAAAATAATGTAGCTTTTAACATTTTGCGAAGGAAACTTAATTTCATTCGATTCAGAATCAACCATTTTCCATATGAAACACGTATCGTTTAGTAGGAAAACTGACACATTAAAAACCTTTTTATTTAAAACAAAGAAATAAATGAAATATATTAAACAGGGCATGGTCAAACTGTTTATACATGTTGCAGTAATCTATTGTCACTCATAAAAGCTAACCTTAAAACACGTGTTCTGGCAATAGTTGATTTTACACCACTAGGTGGCGCCACTAGAGATGTAGTGACTTCAAAACTCAAATAGATTATTTTTACCATATTCTATGAAATCTTCGGTGGTCTAGTGGTTAGAACGACTGCCTTCTAATTATATGAACGCGGTTTCGATCCCCGGCTCGGAGGAGTTAGAAGTTTTGTCACCATCTTGCATTGAAATCGTCCAAGTAAGTTCAATTAAAAATTAGATTAATTGAAATTAATAATAAAGCCTTGATTAATTAATATTCCTAATCGATAATACACATCAGCACGTTTCAACTCAACTCGAACAGAAGGAGAAAAACTACTCAACTCAATCGATGACGTCACTTACTTCGATTATTTAATTTTTAACGAGAAAACTTGATCTCATACGGTAAAAAACCGTTGTGACTACGAATTTACTTCGTAACTTTTACGGAAAAAACTTGTCCCTGTATGGTAAAAAACCGTTGTGCCTACGGATTTACTTCGTAACTTTTACGGTTTTGCACAACCAACCCAGCTGCCAGTTTAAAACCGTAAATTTTACGGGATTTTTTTACAGTGTAAGTGAATAATGCGTACATGTTTTATTTACTTTTACAAAGAAATGAATATAAACTTCAATATAAGAGTAGTAATGGACAGAAATGCATTGTAATGCTGTAACCCTACGCTACTTTAAAATAATCTGTCATTCTCTGTTATGATGACGGATAACAGAAACTAGTTGTTGAACGAGTGGCGTATTATCGAGGTTCCACAGTACATGGAAATTGAAATTTTTCCAAAATGTTCCAGTATAGTTATTTTTTTCTTTTTGAAACTTAAACTATTTCAAAACATAGAAGATTAGAAGCGATAATTTCAAATTTAAATTTAACGAAGCCGTCAATTTTCAGCTCTTTTTTTAATCACTTAGAAAATGAACCAAACCGATTGAAAAAAGAACGTCGGGACGAAAAAATTTCAGAAGACGTAAAGAAAAATGGCTTTGGCGTTAAAAAATGCTTTCCAATTATTGGGGAAAAAAGAACGGAAAACCATTTAATATTGAACAGGAAAAATCTTAATCGAATTCTTTCTCCCTACAGCATTATAGGCTTCCTATTGGAAAAACGCTTTAAATGGCAAAGAATTATATTTTGTACTTTCAGAGTAAAAAAAGGAGTCTAAATTTTAATGAGTCTTCCGGTCCTGCTATTCATATTTAGTAAAATATTCTTGACACACTAACATCTTAAAAACAAAATGTTTCATTCTTCTTCGACTAAAACTTATCGAGTTCTGAAGCTTTGATTATCAATAGTTTTGACGATTTCGGGCACTTCAAGGAAGATACGCCAATATACGTGGTGGCCTCTGATTGGGCAAAAATGATGAAATTCAAAGCTTCATAACTCAGTCAATTTTAGTCGCTGAAGAATGGAAATTTTCTTTGTTTAAGATGTTAGTGTGTCAAGAATTTACTAAATATGACTAACAGTATACAGGGATTAAATAAAAATTTTGATTCAGAATTTTTTTAGTAGTATTACAGTCTGCCTGTCCTATTAGTCATATTTAGTGATATATTCCTGACACACTAACATTTTAAACAAAAAAGGTTTCCACTCTTCTGCGGCTAAAACTGACCGAGTTATGGAGCTTTGAATATCGCTGCTTTAAGCGATTTTAACCGTTTAGACGATTTTAGATTTGACTTACTTTAGTAATTGAACAAAGACGGATGATTTTAATGTAAACAAAAAAGGTATTAAATAAATTAGAAAAAATTTAAGAATTATTAAAAAGCTGCACTCGCCAAAAAATTAATTAAAGCTCTAATATAGAAACTAGAATTATATTATAGAAGAAAATATAAAGCAAAAAATAAGCAGCAATATATTTCCTATTTGAATTGGTATTGGTCATTTTACATTTGGAGGATCCAGAGTTAAAATGAACAAAGTCCTTAAGATTCATTTTCGAGGAAAGTTGATCAGCTGCATTTAAAATGACACAACAGAACGCCGTTCCCCGTACCAGTGACCAGTCCGGTCACTGAACGGTTTGATGGGAAAGACACGGGATTTTTAAAAGCAATACAAACCAGCGGGAATGGTCTCCTCTAAACATTCTCGTATACTTTCGAAGTGGAGATTCGTCAAAATCTCGAGTTCGAATTTTTTTTTTGACGATTACAATACTTTCTCTTTGTATACTTCGTATACGAGAAAGTGAAACAAACAAACAAACCTGAAATCAAATATCTGTTGCCACGTTTCAAAAAAATATTACTTTGAAGCAGGCGCGATAAAATAGGCAATGCAATGAATACTAAAGCGAAAATTCTGCTTTGGAATTGAATTCCCAAGAAAACAATTTATACTACCACAACCGTAACAATTGCAAAAGCGCGTGAATGAAAGATTTGCTGAAATAATGAGACCGGTTTGAATTTTATTTACAACAATAAAAAAAATTGTTACAATTCATGTTTGAAAACATTATTTATTGTTGTAAATAAAATTTACAACAATAACAGATTGCTACTAGTACGCATGCGCATGAGAATCGAAAGAAATTGAATATGCAATATGAACGCCTCTTTTTGACGGGTTTGGCCCAAAATTTTATTCGGACCTACATTCATGACGATAAAACTGTTTACCGAAGGGGAAGGGAAGGGGTCATGTTCAGAGAAGAAGATAAGAATTTAAAATAACAGTGGACTTCTAATAGTTCTTGCTCCCTTCTGCATAGAAATTGAACTATGGACTTGAATCCTTATCACGCAGCAAATATAATATTTCTACACCACGATGGCAGTGCTACTCCAAAATGGCGAAGATATGGACTAGAGACACTATAACTCTGAACCATTCATTCATTCATCATGTGAGCACGAATTGACTGCTTTGTGGCAACCTCCTGTCCAGGCAGCTGCCAAGGGTCAGAAAGGAGCAGGCAGTGTGAAGAGGACACGCACAGATGGAGAAGACCACTTTGTCCAAAGTGCAGAGAAAACTATTTGCATGCCATTTCAAGCACATCGTTACTGTTATATTAAAATGCCGTATGCCATGAACTATCCACAGCTAAGCATACGACATTTTGATGTGAAGGCTGGAACCACTAGCGACATTTGGGATTTTGTGATAACATACGACAAGCACATATCACATGCAACAATTTAAGAGAAGATGGCAGCTATCCTATACTATCTTTAATATAATAACAAATTTAAAAATAATAAATAAATAAATATGAACAAAAAATAATAAAATATGAAAAAACGATATAAAAATTATATGAAAATTAAAACACAAAAAAAATCGCAAAAAAAGTTATTGGCTCTTTAGTTAGTGGGTCTCTCACTAGATGGTGCTCATGCCTTTAGACAAAACATCTTTTGTTTCGGTTAGAGTCTGTTTTTCTGCCATAATGACTACAAGTAGATTTTACTGGTAAAGACTGTTTTTGACTTCTTTCTTGTGAAAAGGCTTTCCTTTTTCCAATTTCCGGGATAGGTTCAGGCCATAGAGGAAAATTCTAATTTTGACCTTAAAGTCATTTTCCTGGACAGAAAACCTATTGCAATTAGAATCCATAATGGAGAAGTGGCCCTCGATTTTCCATTTGGATTCTTTTTTCCTTGGCTTATTTCAATCGTATGTCGTTAATTTTGTTACACTTTAATGTCTTTTACATTTTTATTTTTCTTTCGGTTATTTTAAATCTTTATCCTATACTATCATATATATATATATACAGTGGCTCCCAAAAGTGTTCGTACACTTGCGATTTTCAATGAAATAGGGTTCTATCCATTAATTAAAATTAATATTTCAGAATAGGTATTTAATAATAAGATCTATAATCTATTCTTAACAAAACCATATGAAATATTTTAAAAACATTGCAAAACTTTATTTTTAAGAAATAAATAGTCAAAAAGTAACAAAAACTTTATCTCACAAAAGTCTTCGTACACTTTAAAAAAATCTCTACATATTAGTAAATATTCTAATTTTTCGTTAAATTAATATTTAGTAGGATATCCTTTAGCATCCACAACAGCTTTTAAACGTTTGGGAATAGATTTCAATAGTTTTTTTTTGTAATTTCTGCATCAGTGTACATCCATTCTTCCATCATTACTGTTTTTAGTTCGCTTTTTGTTTTAATGTCGTGTTTTCATGCTCTAACCTCCAGTTCTCTCCAAATATGTTCTATTGGGTTTAAATATGGCGATTGAGGTGGTGTTTGCAAATTTTGTGGACAATTATAAAGACACCAGAGGCGAACGTTGAGAGCCGTGTGTTTAGGATCGTTATCTTGATAAAAAACAAAGTTGTTTCCAATACCCAAATTTTGGGCTGATAATATTAAATTGTCTCTTAAAATATTTAAATAAAGAGCATGATTAATTATGCTATCAATAAATACCGAATTACCTAGTCCTGTTGCTGACATGCACCCCCACACAAGGACACCTTCACCACCATACTTAACTGTTCCAACTAAGTTCTTGGGATTAAGTTCCTCATTTTTTCTTCTCCATACCATTATACGTCTATCGGAACCAAAAATGTTAAATTTGCTTTCATCTGCAAATAAGACATTATTCCTATACGTTTCGGGTTTATTTAACATTGATTTTGCGAAGGACAGCGTAAGCTTTCTGTTTTTCGCACTAACAAAAACTTTTCTACGGGCAGAACGCCCATTTAATCCAGCTGCTCTAAGAACTCATCGAACAGTTTCAGGTGAAATTGAGAGAGAGAAGTAGAAAATTTTTCATTAAATTTTGCAGAAACTTTTAAGGCACTCAAACTTGGATTTTTCACAAATTTTCTAATTATAAATCTGATCACGTTTTGTTAACTTTGCCCATCGACCTTTTCTTACCTTGTTTCCGATCTAATTTTCTTCTGTAAAGCGTTTTAGCACATACTGCACTGTAGAATGGGATAAATTAACTAATTTAGTGATATTCCGAAATTTAACACTGCTATGATGAAAAATAATCAATTTTCGAATGCTGATTGTTGTTTCTTTATGACTATGAGCCATTTTTAAATAATAAATAGAATATTACGGTGTAAGCAAGCAAAAATTAAAGCCAAACGATTTTTTTAAATGCTACCACAATGCAAAAATAAAAATAAAGTGACAGACGGTAATTTAAATTATGAATTTATCCGAAAATATTTCAGTGTACGAAGACTTTTGTGAGATAAAGTTTTTGTTACTTTTTGATTATTGATTTCTTAAAAATAAAGTTTTACTATATTTTTAAAATATAGCATGTAGTTTTGTTAAGAATAGATTATAGATGTTATTATTAAATGCCTATTCTGAAATATTAATTTTAATTATTGGATAGAGCCCTATTTCA
>BGPR01006883.1:0-48109 GCA_013235015.1 Araneus ventricosus
GATAGGACAATATTATTTTATACAATATTAAGTTAGAAATTAGAAGTTAAGTTAGAAGTTAATATTAAGTTAGAGTCCATTCATTTAAAGCATTTTTGATAAAAATTTTAATCATTTACTGAACTTGAAGTATCGAGTATTAGTGAATAATATTCCGGGTGTTACACAAACATAGGCATAGATGTATATATAAGATGTTATCGCGAACAAAAATGGAGTTACTGTCGTGATTGACAACTTAAATTAAGTAGAGTTTTGGCAGTAATCTACCGGTCGAGGGGCGCTGCGATCGTATAATAACACTGGATTGCAACCTTCCTTGTCCATATATGAAGCAAGTGACTTCATCTAATTTTTTCACAAATGTACCACTTCTGTATTATTTAAGAGCAGCACTCTAAAAATAAAACTTTTTTCTTTGATCAAATTGTATCGAAAAGCCATTATTTCTTTTATTTATAATAACACTTCTTTTCAAAAATAGTGGTAATTCAGTTAATACCTTGAATTGAGGATTATATGTCTTTCCGTTAGAATGGCTGAAACTCACAAAACCTTATCCCCTTCAACAAAAGAGTCTGCTAGTCAGCGACAAATTATTTCATTATGTTGTGTAAAGACTTGTTTACTTCAAAATCAAATCGATATTTTTACCATAGCGGGGCGCCAATTATGAACAAAAGGGAATCTTGGATCTATTTCCTTTAGGGAAATTATTTAGACCTGATGGCAATTGCGTCCCCGCTAATGGAGGAAAAAATATCGTTTTTTTCTACCTTATATCTCACTATAACATATACCTTTGAACTACTCTAACATATAACCAAATGTCATGTATAAAAATATGTAACATAAAGTGTAATAGCAGCCTTCTGGACGATAGCAGCGCCGATCGATATGTAAACTGGAACCTCATCCCAAATAACCTCACTCTCCTCCAATGAAAATTGCATTCAGTAATGGCAGTCAATGCCTCTAAGAATTAAAAACTGTCTTAATGCCTAAGAACAAAGAAAAATTTTCCAAGAGCGAGTGTTCTATTTTTCTGTTCTTCAAAACCCTATCAATATCCAAAATGTAGGTCTTTTCTTTCAGCAGCATTTGAAAAAATTGCATTACAGTTCTGCATTCCTCAAAGATTGCACCAATCGTTTTCGACTTGGATAATGATGTCTCTATCGAGAAGAGTATAAATCATCGTTGAATTCTGAAATCATGGCCTAAATTAGAGGTTCCCAACCTGGGAAATAAGTACCCCTGCGTTGAGGGAAGGACCATTTCGTGGTACGCGAAACCAAAGTCTGTAATGGCGGACACTAAAAAACATAATTTATTAAAAAATTATATATATTATAAATATTTGTTTCCCCATATATATTAAAAATATATATAATATATTATAAATATATTATAATATAATATATAATATATTAAAAAATTATATATTTGTTTCCCAAGTTCGTGTAAAAAGAAAAAGTGAAAGTTATGCAAACTGTAAAACGTTCTCTCAAAATAAGGAAAAAGAAAAAAAAAAGGAAACCTAATATTTGGTCTTCACCAGCACCGATTATTCATGAATCATCAATATCTTCTCAAAAAGTTCTTGCTTCACTAACTGCAACTGCTTATTTTATTTTTGCTTTCAACTTGCTTTTATTTTTGTTCTTCTAATTTAGGCTTCTCGAGAAAAATCCGGGATCCTCTCAAAGCTTCTTGTCTTCACGTTTTTATTTAAAGCGCATATGTATCCTTATTTGCTCAATTGGATGCACAGTGAATTATGAATGTTCATATAAATCAAGCTACTTTTTTATGAGTCAATTTCAAGTGCTTGTCTTTAGATTGACTTTAATTCGATATTATTCTACTTCTCAAAATGGAAAAGAGGTTGGAAACTTTAAATTATAAGAGAGTGGCATATAAAAATGAAATTCAAACGGCCGCACAGTGATTCAGTGTCGCTTTCTAGTGTCGTGTAGTTTTTTTATCTTTAATTACTTTAATTAGCTTAATTACTTTTAATTTACATTTCACATAAGAGACAAAGCAAAATGATCCAAATACAAGATCTAAAAAATATATATACAAGTAAATTAAGCAGTCCGCGTTGTGTTCAAAAATATTTTAGCAATAACCCCAGGAAGTAACAAACACAGACATAATTTTAAAAGGTAACACCAGACCTGGATGATCCGTTAGGATATAGTGAGGAATAAAATGTAAACATGAACAAATGACTGAGACTGTTATGATAAATTAACTTCTGTTTATTTAAGAACTTTAATATAAAATTATTTAGTGGGGCATGACATGATATAAGTGAGCACATTTACTAAAATCTGGATTAACACACATTCTTTGATGGATCAAGAAAAAAACATTACAGGCTGAGTATGAGTAGTGACCCCCTAACAAATGTAAAACATGACATAAGCATTTTGTTGAACAAAAACAAAGTCACTAAAATATATGTGATGATACATGAGCGAGTTAATGGCATACAGATAATACAATGTAGCATGTGGATCATTCGCAGAATCACCAAATGTTATCCATTAAATTGATGCTCAATTTCTACTAGCATTTTTAAATTCCTTCTTCATGTACTATTAACTGCACCTAACTTTAACATTTAATTGAATATTGAGACCTGTAATAATAATACCTAATCTCCTCAATTTTATCATTTCATTATCTTTCTAATTGCACATTTATCCACATTAAAGTTTAATCAAGATTCCTACAAAAACAAATATTTAATTTGCACTCTCCTATTAAGTCAGTATTTCTTATATTCAAAGTATCTGCACATCACTTTACATTTTATCTTTAAGATTGAAACCAATTTACATCTAACTCAAAAGAAGATTAATAATACCTAAATATTTCACATGAAAAGAAAACACTACTTAGCTTTATATCAAATGTTGGAAATTTTGGCTTGACCCAGGGACACGCACAAGGAAAGTTGGCAGCCAGGGTGGGAGTCTCAGTTGGCATTGGAATCTCGAGTTCTGTCCACAGACAAGTCATTCCTCTCACGAGCTTCTTTCCAGTCCAAATCATTCAGATGAGTCAGCACCATGAGGCTCTTCGGAGTTTTCATGAACTTGCAGCTGGGTGCATGCTCCACATAACGGTCCGTCATGATTATGGCTGTCCTATAAACGGCTCAAAGTCGTTGCTGATGCTTAGACGTCAGCTACTCCAAATTCAGCAGGCGAGGCACTTGTTCATCAATTGATGGAAAACACTCGCAGGCAAGACGCCTCTATTCGCCTTCAATCGCCGGCAACCAAGACCCGTCCCAATAGGAAAACGCTCTACTTTCTTAGCACATCATCTCCTTCAAGCACACACTTTCTAAGTTTCTCCCTTGGTCGTAATCACCTCGCCAGCAATGGCCGCCTTACGATGTCAAAAGCCCGCTTCTCTCTCTTTAGACGATGCCATTTCCTCCGTCTAAAAATTCTGCTAGGAAAAGACAGTTCAGCGTCTACAAGTTTGCTTCCAAAAAACCCACTCACTCTCCACTTGTCATCTCCTCTTCTTATACCCAAAATAAGATGCCGTACCAAGCTATTCCTTCCTCGCTCTCTTCCGGCTCCAAAGGTCATCTTTTTCCATTGGCAAGGCATAGAAATCAAAATTAATTTAGTAGCGCCAAGACGCCAAAGCCATCAGAAACTCGCCAACCGGAACAGCAACCCCTAGTGCACGCCCCGGAAACCTGCAGTTAACCAATAAGGGAAGCTGTGACTCTATCCGATTGGAGGCCGAGGATTCTCAGAAAAAAGGGTAGGTATTGCCCTGACCCGTCCAAATGGTAATTAATCACTATCAGGGTTCGAAAAGGTCTTTGTGTGAAAACAGACAATTTGTCGCGTCAGGACAGTAAAATTTGGGTGGTCCGTTAAAACTCATTGTCAAAGAGTCATAAAAGGCAGGAGGTAAAATTGACCTCATAGTAAAATGGGAGAGTCGGATCCTTTTCTAACAAAGGAGCGGAGGACTCAAGAAACAATTTTTAATTTCAAGCTTAACGGGGTTCAAAAAGCAATTACGGCGATTCAAGATGCACGTGCGTTTCTCATGGGAAAGGGGGAGTATACACAGTAAGAGTGGAAAGAAAAAGGTCGTGGTCTGCAAGGGGGTTGTATACAGTTAAAAAGGGAAGCTAGCAGTCCAGAGTTCAAAAGTGCATAAGAAAAAAAAATTCGTGTAATTTAGACAAAGAATTACAACAAAGAAATTTTTAAGTGTCTTAACAAAAATACAGGAATTAATTTGCCGAAAAAATAAACATTAATTAAAATAAACTACACCACACTAGCGAGAAAAACTCATAGTATCTATACTTATAATAGGCAATGTTTGTGTCCGTGCGTGTGTACGCGCGATGTCCAGATGAATCTATCGTGCTGAAAGCCATGATAGTTGGCACACAGGTAGTCGAAATGGTGAATCAATGCACCTAGAAGCCCGAATTTTAAAATTTAATCTCGAAAATTTTTCATCTAATGTTTTGTGCTGTTTTGGGTGATTGTTTAAACATTTTTGTCCACAGTATTGTTTCTGATAATACATAAAAAAAAGTGAATCACAATTGTATAGAAAATCACTTTTCTTTCTAATGAAATTTATTTTGAACTTCAAAAGTAATTTACTGAATTTTGAGAAATTTTTGAAAAATAGTCACTTTTTTCTAAATTTTTCATTCTTGATTCAAAATTCTCGCATTTGACATTCTACTAACGCTATCATTCTTAATTTTTTGCAGCTTATAACTGGAAAGTTTCTGCCTGATTTAAAACAAGATAGGTTAAAATAACTTTGTCAGTTTTTTTTTTTTAATTAATTGTTCCCTTGTCAGTTCAAAGAGTTTTTCGCTAGCGAGGCTTTCACCATGAAACTTTCTCCGGAGCAAGTAGATGTTCCCAGCTTGTATTGTTGCAATTTTCTTGGCTGGAGGCGCAGAGCGCATGAGACGTCATGACCTTTAACTGAATGACTTCGATTATAAATTTCGGCAGTGTCTTAACGTGTTTATTTGTCTCGCATGTTTTACTTGCTTGTTCAATAATGATTTTCACGTTGCAATTTTTTATTATTTTTTTAGGTTAACGTATTTTGTACTGTTTTTCTACAGTTCAAATGTCATTATCGCGAAGAAAAATAAGCGGAAAATGTGTATCTTATGTTTTGATTTTGTTTTCAGAACTTTTTCTTGTCATTCTGGGAATTTTTTTTCATTTTGTTAGAGTCCTGATTCCGCGGGCAACGCCGTACGAGTACTGCTAGTAAAAACTAAAAAAACAATACCTTGAAATTTTCACAGTATAAAATAAATGAACTTTGGTTATCTCACATGAAAGTTTATAACATTCTGTTGGATATTTTTTGATTTGTGACAATTTTTTAAATTCTTCCCCATCGTTCTCAATAGAAGAATTTGTCGCAAATACTCAATCGCAAAAGCTGTCAATAACTGAAAAAATATTAAAACGTCAGAAAATTTTATAAAATGAAGGAAAAATCTAAAATAAGGTTTATTGAATTTTAGTCAAGTCTGATAAGTAATTTTTTTTATTTCAACCAGTTCAGATTTTTGCCTATTAACAATATTTTGGGGGAGGTAAATGCTAATGCCTCTCGCGATGGTTGAAAAGTGAAAGAATTTCATGCGTATAATATAAATGTTATATGAATAACATCAAATCTGAAAATAAATTACATAAAAAAATATCGGAAATCTTCTTGGCCAAATTTCTCATAATTGTAAATACTGTATCTGCATAAAAATAACTACTTTAATAAAACTCAGTTTAGTGTTATGCATCAGAAGTGCGCTGAGGACTCTTTAATGCGACTTTATGAAATTATTTTATACGGTAAGAAGGGAAAATTACTTACGACTTTTGTTTTCATACATATCAAGGGCGCTTTCGATAACAACTGGTGGCCCTCTATTCTTAAGTGCAAATATCTCTCGTAACTCATTTGATGCTATTTCTAGCTTCTTAAAAGACAGAAATGCAACATTCTCTTCAGATAATTCCTCAGAGGAGAAATATTTATAGAAAGGATGCCCTCAGGGATCTCTTTCTGTACCTTTACTCTGGAAAATTATTATCAATAATTTGTTGGATTGAGTTTCACCTTTCTCTTATTGTGAAACAATCGCATTTGCGGACGATGTGTTTCATTGCTTTCAAGGAAAGACTCTTCAAGATATAAACAGAGAAGAGCATTGTATTCTTAATTTTGTTTCAAGTGGGATTAAAACATATAAATTAGAGTTTAACTGCTGCAAGTCAAAAATTTTGATCTTGGAAAGGAGAGACAGCAACATATTTACTAGTGAATTTATCCTTGATGTAATTCCCCTTTGTTATGTGAAGGACTCAAAATACCTAGGCGCCATCCTTGACAGAAAATGTTTCTGGAAACAACATATTTTTCACCTATATATCAAATATGAAAAGATTGTTTTTGAGTTAAATAGAGTTGCCAGAAATACTTTTGCAATCAAATCCAACGCAACGTCCCTCATCTGAAAAAAGTTTCCATTTATTTGTTATGGTTCTCAAATCTCGGGCAAAGCTTTGAAGAAGAAAATTAACTGCCGGCGTTTACGTAAACTATTTTTGCTATCTCGGGTTTTCCACCTATTGGCATCTTTATTCTTCACAAAAAGAAATTCAAGAATGTGACGAAGAAATGTATCGCCAGTAGCCATGAGATGTCCTTGCCAATTTCAAAGATGCCTCACCCTTCTGAACGGTCTTCTATCATTTTAGTTAGTTACTACAAAAATATTAAAGATAACTTTCTTGTCCTGTGCTTTCCAGATTGCAGTAACATCAGCAGTAAGTAAGGTCTAGCTTTTGTAGATTTCAAAAACAATATTGAAACTAAAATTCACCAAATTTAGAATAAGAGATGAGAGAGATGTTTCTCTCGCTGAATTACTTTGTTCCCAATTTTAAGGTTGCTCAAATATCTCACTGGACATGGAAACTTTAAAGCTTATCTTAAACATTTCAATTTATCCCATACTGACTTGTGTTTCTGCTCTAATGGCGAGATTCAAGACCTGATACTTTCTTGCACTAAATTCACTCTTACGGGATATTTACTCATCAACAGTCCAAACAAGATCAGTTTAGCATAGCCTGCATCATTCTCTACTTTTTTCCAGAATAAAACATCTTTTGCTTCATTTTATGAATTTATCGACATCTTTTCCTCCCACATTATTTAGACTAAATTTTGTGTACGTTTCCTAGTATCTACATTTTAATTTGTTTTCTTATCATTCTTATTATAATTTACTTTCTCAAAATTTTGATTTTATTTTTTATATACTTTTATATATTTGTATCAGCCCCTTTCGCTATGTTACTTGTGCGCTTTTAACTGATTTTTTATTGTTTTATTTTTTATCATTTTTCCTCATCTTATACAGGTGTCCCAAAGATGTTGAACAAACATTTATTTCCTTAAATATTTGAACTAAACATATACTTTCAATTACAAAGTTTCATCAAATAAGGTAAAAATTTCTGTAAAACCCCTTTGTCTTCTGTTGAATTTGAAAATTAAATTTTTATACGTTCCCCGTGGAGCAAAAGTGCCAATTAATAAAATGTTCCTCTTCCACTCATCTATGAATAAACACGATTCTATCTGAAAAACTGGCAGACATATATTGATTTTTAAATTTAAAGGGGATGCTCAAAAATTTATATGGAGATGTTTATTGAAGAAATACAAATTTATTCAACATAGAAAAACTGTGAAATGTAAATATTTGTCTAGTAGTACATCATCCAATCATCATGGATTGAAAAAAAATTACCAGTGACGCTTTCTGTTACTTAGTTTCATTGGCAGATAGTTGCAACTATCGACTTGATAAAGAATGGAAGGACAATTTGAGAAAACAAAATTTAACGAATAGCAGAAAAATAGCCTAAAATTGGACAAGAATATTAAATTATTTGCTCTCAGTGTTGTGCGTATTATAATGTTTTACCTAAAGGCAATAGTGACTCGTCCTTTAGGGTTGCAGAATTGCGGAACTCACTAAAAGTATTTTAAAAATTCGTATTTTCGTTTTTATACTTATTTGCTTACTTCCCAAGTCTGAGATATCAATTAGTAACGAAAAAAGATGAAAACGAGAAAAGAAGACAGAAAATGAATGAAAATGTAAGACAGACATCGGATGGGGCTGCCTTCAACTTGAACAAGTATCGTTTCGAATTCCTCGATATTTACTTTAATATTCTCCAGATCTCTGTGAAGATGGTGTTAAAATGGTTTCACCCCTGCCTTCCACAATCCCCCGAAATTAGGAGAGCGAGGAGGGATAAGTTTCCACTGAATTGCTTCTGAGGCCAAATAAATGGCCAACGTCTCGTTAGTGTTACAAATTAATTTTTTTTCAAACGATTTAAATCTAAAGCTGCGCCTTTGAAATGAGACGCATTATCAGATATTAAAGTTGCAATGCGGCCTCTGCGGGAGCATAGCCTCTTCAGCGCTGCAATAAAAGCTCCAATCATCAAATCTGTTACCGTCTCTAAATTAATAGCTTTAACCACAAGAATCGTCACCCCGTCCTGCAAAAGCATCGTAGCCAAAGATAAAAAAATGGATACATAAACCTTTGAATATATTCCCTATCTTTGGTTTTTAAAATTTATTTGAAAAGGGCTGCAAAAATCTACCCCAGAATTTAAAAATAGCGCTCTTGAGGTTATACTTTCTAAAGGCAGATTTCCCATTAACTTATCCATCGCCTTAGGCCTTTGCCTAAAACATCCAACACCGTCATGAAAAATTTTTAGTTCCCTTGCAGTTAATAGGCCAATACTGCAATCTAATTTGATGCACAAAGCCCTGAGCAACAATATGCAGAAATTTCCTATGAAAATGTTCAATAGTAGTTTAGTAATTTTATATTTACTGGACAAAATTATTTGATATTTGTATTCAAATAACAAGTCAGAATTCTTAAGCCTACCACCAACGCTAAGAAATGAATTCTTATCTAAAAATCGATCTAAAGACGTTAACTTACTTGTTCTTGAAACATCTCTACCCTTTTTCAATGCATCGATTTCTGCCCTAAACTCACTAAAAATTCAGTACTTCCCCGAATTTCCTCTGAAATTAAATGTTTACTCATCTCATTACAACAATCTTTAGCTTTAATGTTATTGATGAACCTAAAAATAAAAATTAGAATTCTAATTAATTTTGCAAGATTAATTTGTACGATTAAAAAGATCATCATAAAATTCTGAATTATAGTCACTAACTGTCAGAGTCACAGCACATTTTAATTCTTCAACATAAGCAGGATCTGGCACTAACTGATTGTCCTCTAGTTCATAATGCTGTAGATCTGGACCAAAAAACCACATATCAAGCTTATGAGTTCATCTGCCTTGCATCCTCTCGAAATTAAGTCCACCGGATTTTTCTTAGAACATGTATGTCTCCAATGACACTGCACGTAAGCGTTTGGATCTTCGCAACCCTGTTGCTGACAAATGTTTTTGGCTTATGGGGCTCAGTCCCGATACACGTTAAAACGATAGTAGAGTCCGTCCACAACCAAATCTTATGAATAGGTAGGTAAAACCCTTTTAGCCAATCTTGATAACAATAAAGCGGCAGACAGTTCTAATATTGGTATTGTAAGTGTCTTCAACGGAGCCACTCTAGACTTGCTGCACAATAGACTTGTTTGAAACTGTCCAGATTCTACAAAGAACTTTGTGTAGAAAACAGCTGCATAAACACATTCTGATGTGTCGGCAAAACCATTCATCTCGATGTGCACTGTCCCAGGAAGTAAAATATATCTTCAAATGCTTAAGTTGTTTACTTTTGCTAATTTTAGATATAACTTTTTTCATTCTTTCAGAGCGCCTGAGGGAAACTGTTCACTTCAGTCTAATTTTGTTTTCCAAAGGCCTTGAATAAATTTCTTAGCCTTGGTAACAATTGGACATATAGGTCTTAAGGGGTCATAGAGTCTCGCAATTTCTGAAAGCACTTCTCTTTCTGAGAAACAATCTTTATCTTTGAACTTCACTTCTTATGTACGGCAATCAATTTTCGGATACTAAAGCATACCTAATGTTTTCAAGGGGCCAACCTCATGTCCCTTATCAAACGTATAAAATGATGTCGAGAGATCTTGAAGGAGGTCAGGGCTATTCGATACCCAGTTATATAACTCAAACCCAGCTCTCAGGAAAAGATGACAAATTTGAGCTTGGAGTTTTTTAGCATCCTCTATTGTAGCTTCTCCCGTCAGAATATCGTCCATGTAAAATATCCTAACAAATTTAATCTGCTGCTTTAGGAAAGTTTTTCTCTTTTCATCTTCTAATGCCTTTAAAGTCCTGGTAGCTAAAACTGGTGCAGAAACTGTTACATAAATTTACGGTATATAATTTATAAACCTTGAATGGAGCATCAACACCTGTCTTCCAGACTATTCGTTGCAAATGTTTCTGTTTTGGATCAATAAGTATCTGATTGTACATTTTTTTAATGTCTTCACTAAACGCGTACCTATGCTTTCTAAATCTGCTGACTAGGGAAAAAAGATCTTGCTGTATAATTCCTCCATTCAGTAAAATGGAATTCAGAGAGAACCCGCTAGTTGCTTTTGCATTAGCATCGAATACAATCCTTAATAGGGTTGATATCTTCTCTGGTTTGTATATGGAATGGTGAGGAATGTAATAGTTCATCTTCTCCATAGCTTCATTTTTAATCTCTTCCATATGATTTAAAAATTCATATTCACTCACAAATTCCTTATATAATACTAGCATAGTATTATTTTTGTTTAATTTATTCCATATACCATTCAGTCGCTTGCCTGCAATATCTTTGGGACAACCTAACAATGACTCTGCGTCTTACCTTATGGGTAAATTGAACTATAAAACTTCCCGTCTGATCTCTCCGATAAGTTATGATAAAATGTTCCTCACAATAAATTTCCTCATCATTATTTGTTTTTTTCTTTAGAATCACCAGGAAGGGATTCCAGTTCATAAAATTTCTCAACCGTTCTCTCAAAGCTTGGCTCACTTATAAAACAACAATTGGCTTGACCTTGTAACTGAGGAAGTATGCCGATAACCAAATTTTGTATTTTGTAATACTAGCTTATCCCACGCAGAGCGTCTGCGTTATACGAATACCACGATTTTCCTGGCGATTCTAGAGCCAAACTCGCTCCAAGAAAATTCTCCAAGACAAGAAAAGGCGCCAAGTTGTATTCACGTAACAGAATAGTAGGCAATACATATTCACAATAATAAATTCCATGATATTCACCTCAATTTGTGTATTGGCACGATTTTATTTCCGCTGACTGAAACATATTGACATTGATCCAAACGTTTTCTGGCTCGCCTAAGCCTGCTTCATTTCTATCTGATCTCTTTAGAATAATTTCATCCAAAGTTTCATTATATTGTAATAAATACTGTGAATTCTTCATCTTAAACTCATTTTTTTCCAAGAAAAAGTTATTTTACACCATAATGAATATAGTAACAGCCTATGACTATAAAGTTATGCCTAACATGGAGGACACTACCGGTTTTATTTTATAAACAAATCGATCGTTGCCATCGATAAAAAAGAAATTAACGTCTCTTCTGTGCCACGTACGTTAGCGTTTTACATATATAGATTACATTCCCATCTTGCAAATGGTGTTTTTCAGGTCTTAAAATTTCAAAAAGAAGTTCGCTTCCCACCAATATATCAATTTGACCTCGTATGTGGTAATTGGAATCTACTAGTTCAATTGACGTAGAAAGATTCATTGTTGATACCTTCAATCTCGACACAGGAATCAGACCGGTAATTTTAGGTAGTCCTGAGTGTTGCACAATACGTGAAAACATATAACCAGGATTTCAAACTTCGATCTTAGCTGCATATTTAGCAGTTTGCGTGACTCCATTTATACCTGTTATTCCTTGATTTATACACTTCAATTTAATTACCAGCTTTCTAGCCACATCTTCTCGTACAAAACTTAATGTTGAAACTTCCAAAGTGGCTCTCAATTTAACTCTGCGTCCATTAATAGCCTTTACGTATACTAAAAAAGTGTTCAATAAAACACGTTTATTCGCGAATGTCAAAATCATGTAACTGATCATTGCTACTGGTCAAATTAATAAATTTATTTTTAAAATTAGAAAACTCTGCCATTATTCCTGAAAATTCCGGCAATGGAATTTGAGGCAAACGTATTTTTAGCTTTACCATTATCATCATTCAACACTGCGTTTGCATTTTCACCTTTTAAAGAACTCAATAGGACTTTGAGACCTACCTTGGCTTCTTAGATGCGTTCATTAATTTGTTCGATGTCTTGCTGGACAGTTTCCAATTCTTCAGCAGTCTCTATTTCACAATATCCCTCTGAGACTTTATCTAATTTGACTTGAAATGGTTCAAATTTCTTGAGTTTAACATCTATAGCAGTTATATTGGTGTCCTTTGACATTCCTTCTCCGAGATAAATGTATCTATTCTGGTTAAAGTTCCTTTGATTGCAGCTTTCACGCGATTTAACTTTTCTTCATAAGCTGCGCTGCATTCATTTTCGCCATTAGATTTCTTATCCATCTTTCCGGTAATACGGATCAATGATTGCGTCGTGAATTAGAACTGTATATAGATTCAGATTAAAAACAAAAACTTTAAAAAGACAAGCTCCTTTATTTCTCGTAGTTTTTGCATCCGCATTTCTCGGGCTGCAGCATTATACTGATTACACTATACAAAATTTTTCAGATGGCGCTACAAGGCGCTCTTTATGGACATGACGGAACATGATGCTCATCTGTGTTGGACTGATCTTCTTAAAGAACGAAGGGCTTGCAGAGTTTCTTATGCTGATGGTGGTTTCTCTTCTGCCCGCATTTTATCGTCATTGCCCTCATCATCTGTGGCGTTATCTCATTCAAAGTGATCACTAGAATCCGCGGATTTCGAGAAAGCTGTTCCACGCTATTTTGATCACTACAATCGATTGATCACAACATTCATGATCACTACAAGTGGCAATTCTTGTAGATATTGACATAGAATTTTTTTGTAGTAATTATATGAAGATTCTACATATTTTGCACTTATGATTTTAATTTTTAAATCAATTGAATGCATGAAATATTTATCAAATTTAGTGCTTAAAACTTTTTGAATAGCAACATTTGCAAATTTTAACAGTAATCGATGCAGAAGGCTATTTTATAAGCCTATCCAAATTTTCAGCTTATTCGTAAGAGTAGTTTTGAAGTTACATTAACTTTTCTATTTCTGCTGTAAAACTTTGCTCTTAAAGGGGCATCTGAATATTTCGAAAAGTAACATTTTTCTTCATTTGGTATTGTCATGCATATTGGATATTTATAACATGACTTTCTATATCAATGATGTTTGTTGCGAATTCGGTCTTTAAAAAAAGTCACCATTTTGTTTCGGCCGAGTAGGAAATATTTATTTTTTTTCATTATACTGCCTTTTGCACTATCTAAACCAAGCTGGAAGTTACTTTAAAAAGAAATAAGAAATTACTAATATAATAGCCCAGATCTCTCGGTAACGTTCTGATGTCACCAACAATAAAACTCGCACCATAGCACTGCGAGACATTAAACAGCATTATTTCATTCTTAAAAAACCTAAATTTCAGTAATTTTAAATTTAAAAGAGAAATTTTCGTTCTAATTTCAAATTTAATAGCTATAAAATAGTAAAATAAAATTTGCTATCTATTGATATAAAATTATCTCTCTATGATCAATAGTTCCCGAGAAATTTTAAATTATATTATTCATATATTTCAAATTAATTTCCGTTTTTTAATAAAAAAGTAGTAAATTACGTCAGTGGTATATCATGCGCGTGATATAGTTTGGACGCCACGGTGCTTCTAATTATTTAGTGCAATCGTGATGATATAATTTGATAATATTTTTGGGGAACTTTAAAATTTACACAAAGACATCTGAGGTGCAAGTAAAATTGTTAAACAACGAAAAATACTTCACACTGAATGTTGTTTATCCCTCTGAGCGCCCAATTATTTAAAACTTTTAGCTATCAGGTTAGAAAACTTAGCTTTTAAAGGAAATGAATAGATATTTTTTTAATTTAATTATATCTTTGAAATCTTATCTATATCTGTGAAAAACACTTGATCCATGGTTGTTTAAGAAAATATACAAATAAATATGAGCTATCTGCTTTTGAACTGAACATGAAAAACGGAAAAAGACGTTTGTGCCGCTCGGAGGGTTACCAAGAGGTTTTTTTAATAAAGAAATATGTAAATAATATGTAAATAAAAAAAATATTTCATGTCACAATACATATGTTTATTTTATTTGTTTTCAATCAATATTAAACATTTCCCTCGCATATATATATATATATATATATATATATATATATATTTAAACACGTCAGATTTGACTGGAAATTTCTTGAATGAAGAGGTAATTTGCACAGTCATACCATGACGGGTGATTTTCTAGTTATAAATAATAAATCATAAAACTTTGAAAGGTGATAAGAACAGGGCAACTATTCAAATATTGAAGAAAATCCTTTGAATAACTATAATTTTAATTGAATTCAGTTGAATTGTAATAAAAATCGGAGTAGTTTCAAATCATTTTAAATTTTTTAAAAATTTTATTTCATAAGAAATATTCATAATTCTGTAATTTAATAAAGGAAGTTTGACCTTTTTTGATAAAAATTAAAATAACCAAAGGTTTTTCTTGGCTGAAAAAACATTAATAATGTATAAATTAGCAAACGATGAACCATTTACAATTATTTTGTCAGTAAATCATAGAAATTAGCATAAGATAATATATTGATATCTCTTTCGATAATTTCGATTTCTTTTCTTTGTCGCATGCACTCAAGATCGGATAAAATCGTATTTTTTACGGAAAGGCCCTTTTAAAATCTATGTGAGTTATGCTGCACATTGGAAGTAAACAAATATGCAAATTTGTTTAATATTATTATACTTGAAAATTACAACATTTTTAAAAAATTACAAAACGTTAAGCTGCCATTAATGCAAGGATTAAAATTTGTTTCAATTAATAAATATAAATATTGCAGAACTTTCTTTTATAACATTTAAATGTAATGGGATAGGAAGACGTATGCGTGGTCCCTGCGGGTCGTTGAACCTCTACCCACAATCGACAAGTGTTGTAGCAGAACGGTGGTAAAATGTTCTGGGTACTGGGCTGCAGTTCCAACTTAATTTATAAATTAATATAATTATTAAAATTTATAAATAAAGAGGTGCAATTTTTACAACGGTTATTAATTTTCGAATATTTGGATAATACAAATGTCATCAACTGACAAAGAAAATGTAGGAAATAAAGTGAAAATTTTAGTCTTCGAGTAAATCAACATGTTTTTAATATTAAAATAAATATATTAATAATATAAAAATTAAACTTTTAATATAAATAATATTACAAGTTTTTATCAAATTTAAGTTTTTTAGTTTCATTCAAACAACGAATAATCTCTTTTATTCGATTACTTCCACTCATAAAAAAACAGACCAAATTCTTATGCGTTAGTAAATTTTTAGCGCTGTGTGCTCAAAATTGATTTAGACGACAGAGAAAATTATGAAAAAAGTTCAGCGCTCTTGCTTATCATGGTTTTTGCTGGATTAGATAAAATTACAGAACATTTTCACGCATCAAGTATTTATCGTGTAGATCATTACTTTTAAAATGACATTTAAATTGTGAAATAATTTGAAATTCTACCACCGATATTTAAAGGCAGGCAGAGAACTTCATTATCCAATCTATTCATGGTATATTAACCAAAATTTATAATTTGGGGTATTTTTTCCTTTTTATTATATAAAAAAAGGGTGATGCTATTGAAAATTCATAATTGGAAATTAATACAATTTTAAATATGTATATGACCCCTTATGAAATTCTTAACTATGAATCTTTTAGTATAAATTATTTCGTGTAAAACCGTACCTTTTGTTTCAATATACGATGAAGACAGCAAAATAAACTACTACTTTTTTCCAGAGACTGTACATAGATTGAATTTTTATGCTTTTTGAATAAATTCCATAAACCGGTTGAATTAAAAATCTGTTGAAAATATAAATCCTACTATTAAACAGTTCGATGTACGACCTGTCAGTTGGAAAGAAACTTGGTCATGGGTCGAGGAATCCTGAGCTGCAAATTTTTTTCATTGGCTTAGCTTTTCTTTCATTTGTTTATAGCCATTATTACACTGCATCAAATTTCGAATAAAAATTTTCTCATAAAATCATTTAAAAATTTCTTCTTGAACAAAATTATGTAAGTAACTTACTTTAATATAATTATGATTTTTATCAGGAACTTCAATCATTAACATTTAATATTTCAATTCAATGCTTGGTCAGTGATTACAAAAAAGTATTGAATTATCTAAAAAAGGAACTTTGTGAGTTAGTAGATGTTAAATATAAGCTTTTATTTTATTAAATGATCTAAATTCATGAATCCAAAATTCAGGCATCAGATTTGGATAAGCAAGTTTTAGAGCAAAAGTGTTTGGAACTACATTTATGCACACTTTATTTGCTTTATATATTCCACATATTTACCATATTATCACACTGAAATTGATCAAATTTACATGGGAATATAGTGGAATGCTATATGTGGGACAGCCTCATTTAATTACAGTATGCTTGAAGGAGAACCCAGTGAATAGCAAAGGACAGAACGATTGCCATAATATTGAAGATCCTTTAAATTGGCGAACTTTCCGAAAAAATAATGAATGACGATGAAATAATTATTCTAATATTGTCAAATCACGGTACTTGAAACAAGGAAATAATTCCGAAGCACTAATTATTTAGATCAATAATGTTTCAACCGTAGCCTACGTTTAAACAAAATCTCATTCTTGGATAAATGCATATAGGGCGAGTCCAGTCTGCTGCATTCAAATATTCCTGGGAGCAGTACAGATATTTGACAATATTTTCTTCTTGGGGCCGTATTTAATTTCTTGGAGCCGTTGGAAAGTATTTTATTCTGTTCATTACAAATTCACATCATAATCATAGGCACCAATACAACATCTGTGTTATCCATATCCATCCCAGTTAACAGTAACCAAAGCTTTCGAATTCAAATACAAAATCGAAAAATACAAAATTCTTCAGAAATGGAAACTAAAGAATCACAAAAACACACATGTGAAATGAAAGAAATTACAAATGCACGATGTCAAATAAAAAGCAAGTAAATTACAATTATAAGGATTAAGGATCAGTTTATTATGAAAAATATCCGATTTATTACATTGACCGTAATATATATATATATATGTGGAGAAGACGGTATTTCCTCCTGAGAAAAATTATCAAGTCTGGTGACATTGGAAAAAAATGGCATAAAAATTAATGAAAACGTTGTATAAATTGTTATTGACTGAAGAACAGATATCAGACTTTTTTATTTTATTTATTTGTTTATTTACTTTAGGGTTGGATTGACGGAGTTGACTGTTCGCAGAGTAATTAGTTATTTGTGATTCAATCTTCGTGCAAAAGAATTTAAGGGAAGCAAATCTTTAAAAATTCCAAGGGAATAATCTATGCTATTTCAGACAATTTTCAAAGCTAACAGTTGTAAAATACAATTGAAAAACAAGAGAAAAGTTATAAATTTTACGTATAAGAATGAATGATATTTTTATACAATATAACGTTAGAAATGTTTCGTTTATTTAAAGCACGTTTAATAAAAGTTTTAATTATTTATTAAACTTGAAGTATCGAGGAATAGTGAATGATATTCTGGGTGTTTCACTAAAATATGCTGAAATGAATATACAAGATATTAACGCGGACGGAAATGGAGTTACTGTCGTGATTGACTTCTTAAATTAAGGAGCTTGAACGCAGTAATCTATCATCCTACCCGTCGAGGGGCATTGCGATCGCGTAACAATACTAAATTGTAACTTTGTCTGTGCAGATATGAAGCAAGAGACTACACCTTATATTTTAAGAACTATACCACTCTTAATTATAAGAGCAGCACTTCAAATACGATATTTCTTCTTATTATTATTATGCAGTAACAATCATAATTTCACTTCTTATTTATACCTCTATATTTTTCAAAAATAGTGGTAATTCAATTAATTCATTGAATTAAAGATTATATGTTTTTTCATTACAGTCGCTCAAAATGCCCCTACAGTTATCTAGTTCAATTAAAGTGTCTGCTAATTAGAGACAAGTAATTGCATTAATTTGTGTTAAGTTTTGTTAAATTAAAGTTTAAATCTATATTTTTACGATAGCCAGGTGCCAACTGTCAGCAAGAGGGAATGGTGGCGCATTTCCAATAGCGCCACTATTCAAGCTTGGCAGCAATTGAGGCCCCGCTAATGAAAAAGTATCTATTTGCTTTTATAATTTATATCTCACTATAATATATAGCTTTGTACTACTCTGACATATAACCAAATGTCATTTATAAAAATATGTAACATAAAGAGAAATAGAGGGTTCTCTCCCGGACGATAGCAGCGTTGATTGATACAAAACATGCAAGCTCAGCCACCTAACCTCAATCTCCTTAAATGAAATTTGCATTCTGTAATGCAGTCAATACCACAAAAAATTAAAAATTGTCTTAGTACCTTAGAACATCAGCGAATGCTCTATTTCTGCTATTTAAAACCGGAAAGACAGCCGAAATGAAGGACGCTACTTTCAGCTTCATTTGAAAAAACTGCAGTACAGTTCTGGTTTCGTCAATGAGTTAGCAATCATTTTCGACTTGGATGGAGATGTCACTAGCGAGAAAAGTATAAATCAGCGTAAAATTCGAAATTCATAGACTAAATAAGAGGTTAACAACCTGGGGTACACGTAATCCTGAGATGAGCGAACGACCAGTTCGGGATTCGCGAAATCAAAGTCTGGCGAACACTAGAAAACATAAATTACTTTAAAAAAATAAAAATTTTGTTTCTCCAAGTTCGTCTAATAATTAAAAGTGAAAGTTATGCAAATGTTAGGGCCTATACTCAAAATAAAAAAAAAAGAAACCTGAAGAGGGATTTTTATTTGGTCTTCACGAACACCGACTATTGATGAATCATCATTGTCTCCGCTGAAAGCTTTAGATTCACTAAGCACCTGTGTTGTATCCTTTTTATTTTTCTTCCTCTAATTTAGGCTTTTCGAAAATTATCCGAGATCCTCTGAAAGCTTCTTGTTTTGATGTTTTTATTTAAAGCGCAATTAAACTCCTCTGTCCTTAAATGTTCGATTGGATGAGGAGTGAATAAATCAGAAGCTCCCAACCTGGAATACACGTACTCCTCAGGTGAGCGAAGGAACAGTTCGTGGTACACGAAACCAAAGTCTGTAATGACGGACACTAGAATACATAAGGAATTAAAACAATTACATAATTTTGTTCCCTACAGAAAACCTATTCTCGTTTTGAATCTGCATGGATGAATGGCCTCTGATGACTTCATCCACCGGATTCTTACTCCTTATCGTTGTTTGTTATTATTTTTGCCTTTCTAACTCTTTAACTATTAAAACTTCCCTTAACTCTAATTTATTTCTTTGTTCCCCCAAATTCGTCTAAAAAGGACAAGTCAAAGTTATGCAAATCCTAAAGCGTGCGCTCAAAATAAGAAAAGAGAAACAAAAATGTCACCTGGTAAAGGATTGATATTTTATCGTCACCAACACCGACTATTCATGAATCATCAATGTCTTCGCCAAAACTTTATATATATCATATTGCTAAAAGTGGGAAACATGCAATCGGCTGGAAATTTGTTATTTCCATGTATCGAGGCTGCTGTTGTGTGAATGTTCGGTGATGACCATGTCCATGAAATTAAAAAACATTCCCACGCCAAACGACGCAAATTCTAGGAGAATTAAGCAAATGTCTACTGACATCGAATATTCTCTGAGTGAAAGAATAAAAAATGAGCCCCTTCTTTTAAATTCAGTTCGGTGAAAGCACTAATGTTTTCAATTTGCCAGTTTTTCTTCTTATTGCATGATATTTGAATGTTAAACCTACTACTATATACCTACTAATTATATACCTGCAATGCAAATTTCAACAATTTGTTTTTCAAATTCTTCACGAATATTTATTTAAATTCAACAAGCAGCAAGAAAAATAGTAAAATTGGGCTTCAAAACTTGCTTTATACAATTGCTGTTAGATATTTTTACTTTAATAATATACTGTAAAATGCAACATTGCAAGCTACAACCAAATATAAAAGTTGTTCGGTGTTTCCCATAGTATTTGAGACAACTAAATTCAGAATTCTCTCATGAGATTAGCACTGAAATGGCGTTGCCAAATCATCTTAATATTTATATGTACTACGATTTTAAAAAAGGGCACTGTTAAAAAATCCTTAAGGAATGAAAAGTCCCCTCATGGTAGAGGTAAGCATACTATGTGCTTATTTTAAAATCCAAGAGTAGTTGGAGGAAAATGATACCGGTTAATATATTAAAACAATTATTATACAAAAAGTCAAATTATTTATGGAAAAATTATTACAATTAGAAATATTACAATTAGAAAATTTCAATAAAAAATTCTTAAAATGTCTCTTTTGACACCTTTAATAGAAATAGTGTTAATAGTGTCAAATTGGATGTCTTCTATCGATTAAGTGTCAGTTTATCCTACGTAAAACATCCCTTTGAGCTCAAATGGCCTCTCACGAGCACCTTTCTAAATGGAACATCGATTGGAGATTCTAGACTGAACATCGATTGTTAGAGAAATTTCCTACTACCTATAGCAGATTAATTTTTTGAAAAAAATTAACATACCTTAACATATTTTTTTACTTCTCGAAATAATAAAAGGAGTCCTTGTATTCAGGGAATAATTATTCGTTATTGTTTCTTATACCCCTCTGCCTTCTTTCAAGAGTCGTGCAACAATTTTATCTCAAAATAATGCATAATTAATTTTCAACCAATAGTTCATTCATTGATTTACCCTAACACTTTTATCTGCTCAATAATTTCCTTTTATAAGTGAGTTTTCAGTGACTTTGGAAGAAGTAAAAACCTTTCGCACACTTAAAAAGATATATTCCAAAATACTTTATTTGGTGAGTAGATATAAATACGAATTAAGGGAAGTTTTAATTGCGAAAGAGTTAAAAATACAAAAATAATAACAAGCAACGAAAAGGAGTAAGAATCCGGTGGATGACGTCATCAGAGCCCATTCATCCATGCAGATTCAAAACCAGAATAGGTTTTCTGTAGAGGAAGAAGCCTTTAAGGTCTGAATTTAATATGAATTTCCTCTAAGGCCTGAACCTATCCCGGAATGTATTGGAAAGAAAAACATTTATCCACAAAGAAAAAATTAAAAACAGTCCTTTAAACAATATTTTTTAAACAATTTTATTATTGCATATTACTTGAAAGATTCGATTCTTATGTGCACATGTAGAAATTCCAGGACATTCAAGTGAATTCTTCTTTCACCAATTAGTCCTGAGGATGTTCCCCAGGGGTGGTTGGCCTAGGCGGGCAAGGTGGGCAACGTGACCCTCCAAAAGAGGGTTGAGGTGGGCGGTCATCGGGGCATCCTCCTCCTCGTAAGTGTTCCAACAGATCTTCGTTGTCGCCTTCACTTCTGGAGCAGGAAACCAAGCCCTGGAAAGAAAACCGTTATTCGCATACAGTTGACACGAGCCGAAATCATATTTAACCATGGGGATAATTATTGATGATTGGAAATTATAATTATCCATTTATAATCAGTGGAAACTTTAATTAATATTTGGCAAGTTCTGTAGATTTTAATTCGTCGCATAACCCTTTCGACCCGACTTTACAAACATAACCTTTTTAAAACCCAAAATGTAATCAGCCATTCCGATAATATGGACTCATTTTAGATGTTCAGTTTTCATTATAACTGATCAGAACTGCTTTAAGTTTTTCGTTGGAACAGGTATAAACTTTTAAGAATATAATCTAATTAATAGGACAATGTCAGACAGAAAAAGAATTAATAAAATCTGTTTTTAGAAACACTCATTTATTATGTGTTAAAAGCAGATTTTTTTCGTTTTTATTTTTTTCTACTTTTTAGTCTTCAATTTATATTTCATTATTATAAATATGATGGAAAATTGAAAAATTATTTCTTTTTAAATTCAGTATCAGGCACCGCGGCTGGTTTATAATATATTTAATTAATTTAATCGTTTAATTCACAATTAAGTTCTGAAAATATTAAAACAATATATTGTTGGCGATAATACACAAGTATAGAAAATTTCAAAATCTGGCGTATCAGGATCTGAGAGAAAAGCGATTAGAAAATTGTATCTTTATATACCTAATAAAATTCAAGCCAAGTGAAAAATTATTAAGAAGGGCAGAATTTCTTGAAGTTTTAAAAATACGGTTTTAGTTGAATTTTTGATATTTTTGAAATTATTTCCAAATTACCAAAGAGAAATAAAAAAAACTCTTTTTTCAAAAAGGAACCCAATTTCGTGTCCAGTTTTATTGTAATGAATATTGTTTTCAGAATGTATATACAGGGTGTCCGAAATGTATCTTTACACTTTTAAAAAACAACTAAAACTAAGCAAACAATGATATTCACTTGCGGTTTTTTATGTTCCATAAAGAAAATATCAAATATATATAATTAATAATATGGCGCTACGTCAATGTTTTGCAACATTCTCGTTTCAAAATTGCTTCACCGCAAGAACAAGCGCAAGTTGTATCGTGATTTATCGAATTTAAATCTGCAACACAGGTACAGCATAAATTTCGCGCTACCTACAATCGAAGTTCACCTTCAAAAATTCCCCAGTAGTTGGATTGGAAGAGGAGGTCCAATACCGTGGCCACCCTATTAGCACAAGATATCTTATGATATCTCCACAATGTTGCTACGATATTCCAAATGCCGCATAACATCTCAAAGTTATCGTATGAATATTGTAGAGCATCTAGTGTTAATAGGGCACATAGATTTTCAGACATAACACCTTTGGACTTCTTTTTATGAGCATACGTGAAAAACAGTGTTTACCAATCTTCAATTCGTGACGCTGATGAACTGAAAAGTAGAATTACATCGGCCAAACATTCTTCAATGTTCATTCTGCAATGCTTCATAGAACGTGGTTAGAAATCTCGTATAGATTCGGTGTGTTGCGCGCGACTAATGGTGCGCACATTGAAATTTTGGAATAAAACATTGCAAAAAAACTTTAATATTTTCTTTCTGGACCATAAAAAACCGTAAGTGCAATCATTGTTTGTTTACTTTTAATTATTTTTTAAAGTGTAAAGATATACATTTCGGACACCCTGTATAACAATCTTAAAATTGCATTCTGAAAAAGAATTATCTTTTTTCTTTTAATGCAATAAAAATCGTGTAAGATCTAATTTGTCTCAAACATTATTATGGTAATTTTTTTCAAATATAGATATATATGATAATAGTTGTCAGTTGGTGAAGTTACAAAGTTTTGGCATGCAAACAGTCAAGAAAAATTTACCTAAAATAAACTAAACAAGTAAAAATGTAAAGTTATACTTTATCCTCCAGAACTTATATTTTCTACTTCTCTAATTACTCTGACATAGGACTTGTAGGACCTGTAAGTTCCTGAAGAATAATACAACGCTGTGACTGATAACATTTTAATTTTATTCAATCTTATTTTACTACAATTGTTTGAAACCATGATATGCAGTGGAGAACTGGCCATGTTGTCAGATTGTCTGATGGCCAGTGCGCCTCCTTACGCATAAAACAATATGCCCCTTCAGAACGTGTGCGAGTGAGAGAGAGAAAAAAAAAGGGAAATACATGCTCGATCTATTTTCCTGCACCTTTTCTAAAACAAATAAACAAAATAGCAAACAGTTTTATGTTACAAACATACAAGTCTCCACAATCACTCAGATTTTTATTACTCTTGGAGGTCACAGCAACGCGAGAGAAGGGATAGCATCCCTATTTGCATCGAGGTTGCAGTCCTTAGACGAAAAATGGCTTAAATGTACTTCGTAGATGACAACTGTTTTCTTTTGTTTCCCTTGCTGCTATATTTTCTGTCGTATAACTGCTCCAGATTCGAAACCCGATTTCACTGAAGATCCGTCGCGTATAGGGCCTGTTGCACGTTAAATCATACGTAGGGAGCCAAACCTCCTTCCTCTGACGTGGTGCGGAATTTTGGCAAGGGGGCGCCATCTCAGGTGTCTTCCTTGTCATGGATTAAAAATAAGAGGTCTGTCCCAAAATAACCTTCATGTTTCTTCGAAACGGGATATTAATGTAACTAAATTAAACTAACTGTCGAAAAGCTGATAGACCAGTCTCATAACAAGCGAATTCGCTCATCATCTCAAGTAAAAAAAAAAAAACTTTGTGTTCTAGTCGTACTTATAGATGTTTTGCCTATTTCACACATTACATGAAAAGCATATCTGACCTTATCAAGTCTATCCAAGTAAAGGAAGTTTATTAGACTTCTAAGTGGTATATGTCAAAGCAGTACCACGTGTAACCTCTCTGAATATCCCCTACTATTAGTACCTGCAATATGTTTTTACAGGTACGGATGAGCACCTAATTCGTCCATGATTTTCCAAACTCGGCGTTATTCAGAGGCATGCAGTCTACTCGTGACGCCACAACTTTGGAAATCGCGACGAAACAAATACGCGTTTTAAGTGTTTTATTCTCAATATTTATATGTTCAAGACATCTTTTTGTATTAAATGATAATGTTCTAGAACTTTGTAATTTATTTTATTTCTGTATATCTAATCGTTTTCAAGATAAGAGTGCTAACTCCAAATTTCGCTACTAGATGTCGCTGTAAGACCACAATAAATATTCGCTGTATCCAAAAAGTCCAATTAAGAAAAATTGGGTCTAAAAAAAGTGTAATATGAGGAAACGATAGCTTTTAAAACTCAAAACGGCAGTAAAGATTTGTTTTGAATATCTAACAGTTTTAATAAATTATACATAATTCAACAGTAATTTCAAAAATAAAATAATAATTATTTAATTAAAAAATTTTAATAATTTTTAAAAACAATAATTTCAAAATGAATTAAGGGCCTTAAAAAGTCATTCACTTACAATCCCTGAGGACACAAGACACGAACGCATTTCCCTAACGAAAGCAATTCAGAAATAAAAACAGTTTCTTTACAATTTTCAGCTTTAAAATCCAATTAATTAAAATAAATTCAAATTGTTAACATAATATTAAAAAGAAATTTGAGGATGCAGAGAAAAACTCGAATTATTGATGAATCCAAATTAAAAACTTTCGAATCTACCAAGTTCCACTGTGTTTAAAAATTTTAAATGTTGGGGATGCGATTTTTATTAAGTATTCACTACTTTTGTTGTAAAAATCTATTGTTTCATTGTTGCGCATGTTGGCTAAATACGCATTTCTATCTAAATTTTGTAAATCGTTTGAAAATGCATGTCAGTATCAATAATTCATTTAAATTATTTTTAGTTCATAATTAAATAACGAAAACGAGAGAGAAATAAAAAAAGTGCATTTACAAAATTAGTAATCTTTAGAAAAGTTGAGTGTCATGCTTTTATGACAATAGCCTGAGTGAATGAAATTAAGCAGAAGGCTGAATATGGGAACTACCCAGTTCAAATCAGTAGCATTAACAGCAATTTTATATTTCTGAAGATGATGTTTTAAAATTGGCGTAAAATTTTTAATTAATAATTTTTCTGTAAGGATCCATATAACTTGCCAAAAAATATTAATATTTTCAGTTCTGTGTCTTTCAAGAATTTAATGTTAAAAAAACCAATGCAACTGTTTCTTTTCATCTAGGCAGTACCTTCAGGCCAGCAAACGTGAGATCCTGGCCGACTACGCCTTGCCTGTAGCAGTTATCTCGATGAGCTTCTTAGAATCATTTGTATTCAGGGACGTGGCAAGTAAGTACTCTCTTTTTTCAAACAATGGCAAGATTTCTTCTAACAGAAAATACCAAACAAGAAGCGCAAGTTAGTAATGAACTCAAAACTGACTGAACAAAGTTTTTTAATATTTCCAAAAATTACACTAGACTCAACATATGATGATGTTTCAAAATTTTACAAATTGCACTCTGCAAATTCATGGTAAAAATTTAAAAAACGCGTATGTAAGAAATAAAAGACCTGAGAATTTTGGCACACTTTGTCCCATCCCCTAGAATGTAAATGAATATTAATAAACTTTAAAGTTATTCATAGAACCGCATTTTACATGTTTAATTTCCATCCTCAATAGCATTTCAAATGAAGTATTTTATTGGAATTGACTAATTTAGGAAGTACTAATTTGACTAATTTAGTACGTACGTTACAGTTTAGTTCCTTATTAATATCTTGAGTGAAACAGGGGATTCGCATAATCTGAAACCTAGGAAAAAAGCCCACCAATTAAACACAACAATGCAATGAAAATCAATATTTGTAATGTTAATCATCGCGTGGCGCGTAGCCCTTTCACTATAAATGGGCACCCAAGACCGGAATCACACATTTCTACGCGCTACGTGAAACATATCATGCGCCTCCTTACAAAGAAGTTAATATAAAATGCTCAATTAATTACACAATAATATATTTTTGAAACATATAAAACTTTACGATCTTTGAACCACATTAAAATTTCTATTCCATATTGCACGAATTATGAAACAATTTAACATTAGCACTCACAAAAATACTCTATCGAATTTCTTGAAATCGACTGAAATATTTACTAGAACTTCTGGGTTTTTCTGGGAGTCATTGAAGTGGGCACTTTTTATTAAATCTATACAATGCAAAGAAGAGCAAGGGAAAGACACGATAACGCTCACAGAAGGCAAAAAATTACACCTCTCAGTATATTTAATGTAACAAATATAAATTTAAAAATGTATGGCACCACTTAATAAAACCTTTTTCAAAAATAGTACTAAAAATTTTGGCTGTTATTTCTTCTGTTTATGCGGCTGCTGATAGTTGCGCCCTAAGACATGGCCAAGGTTGGTCCCATGGGAAATCTGACCCTGTTGGCACCAATTTTATGACAATAAAATTGGTGAATTAGCTTATTAGTCGACGAGTAAAACTTCGTTTGGATACCTTTTAACGGATTCCACTAGAATCCACTGACTGCATTCCATCATCCAGCAAGATTTTATAAAAAAAAGCAAATTACACCACTTTTAAATTATAACTTTATATTTATATATATATATGCAAGATTAAAGTACAGCATTTTGTTGTTAAACTGTACTTGTAGTTTAATTACCGATTCGATCCTTGCATCGAGTCAAATATCTGATGAAAATACAACCTGATTTTATGCTTATCAGTTTTCCCCACACCGACTGAGGAGTTTATACGTTCACGAGTTTTTGTGTTATTAAAATGATCACAACAGCCCTCGGCGGCTAGTATATAAATTCGCCACCGAGGGCCGCTGTGTAGAAGTTCAGTCCAACACAGAGAGATTATATCCAGATGAGTCTCGGTTCTATGCACTTTTACACGACATTTGTCACCAAAGATTCAGATCCTATTACTTGCGGGGTAGTAGCGTAGCTAAATGGGAGCGGAAAAATCAGACATACAGGGAAAATTTCAATGGCTAAGAGCAGAGGCACTCAACTTGAACATGAAAAAAAGCATATAATTAGTTTTTTCAACATTTGTCATAAATTGCCGAAATGTGAAAGGCGTGAAACGATGTATTGCGTTGCTAATAAACACGCAATGTATAATGTTAATAATATAATGTCCTAATAAAATGGTTTTTTCCTGGAAATTATTTATTTTTTTTTATTTTGAGGTTTATGTCCCCGATGTAAGTAACTTGTAAAGAAAGGGCGGCATGTTACAAGTTCGCCCCGGGAGGCAAAAGTTCCAAGTATGCCACTGTGCGGGGAAAAATATTATCGTTAGGAAAAATTCTATTGAAGTTTGAGTTTTCTTTTCTCTTTTAAGACAGGTAGAGATGCACGCCACGAGGGAAGAACGGTTCAAAGGAAATTATATCAGTGAACGACATTATTAAGACCTGTATGTTGTGGAGGTTTGAGTGACAGTGGCCACTAGAGTTGGGTGATACTGTATCAACTTGATAATTTGTATCAGGTACGCGAAAGTATCAGGTACACGAATATGATACAGACCAAAAGTACCAGGTACTCGGTATCCCTACTCGGACTCGATTGATAAAGACTGGTAATCGCTTCGACCTCGTTCGGTCGGGTGATACTGTATGAACTTGATACAAATTATCATATTCAAACAGTTCCTCGTTTGGAATGCTTCGCGTTTTCGGTAGAGCTAATGATGTCCTTGGTTTTGAAGTGCTAAACGGGTGGGGGGAAGAGGAGAGGAAAAGATTTGTTTTTGGAAGGCAAGGGTTCCTCTTATTATTTCTGCCTTGACGACGCTATTAGGATGCTTTATGTTTTTTTTAAACAATCTATCTAGAGTACTTCTTACATGAAATAAAATTATTTCTAACGCATTTTTTTTCTCCGTTCCTTGCAATGTTTATTAAGTATACCATATTGATGGGATTTTATATGAATAAATAAATGTATTTTGCTTTAAACATTTTTTTTATTTGAAACAAATAAGTAACTCAAACAGAATTATTATAAGTAAAATAAGCTGAACACAAAAGTTAAGCTTTGAACATAAATAATATTTTCAAAATTTAACGATTTAATAATATGCTTAAAGAGAAAATATTTATATATTTTAAATATAAATATACGAAGATGATGGAATAATATTGATGGGATTTTTTATGAATAAATAAATGCATTTTGCTTTAAACCTTTTTTTCATTCGAAACAAATAATTGGCAGACGAGTAGATATCAAAGATAAAAAAGTTTTCTTTTCAAAAAACTTTCTACGGAACTCAAACAACAAAATTATTATTAGTAAAATAAATTGAACACAAAAATTAAACTTTGAACATAAACAATATATTCAAAATATAACGATTTAAAAAATATGCTTAAAGAGAAAATATTTACATTTTTTCAATTTAATTATAAATATGCGATGAAGTACTTAAAAGCAAAGGGAAAGTTAAACTCTTGATATCATATTTTTAAGTTTTATGAAAATCTTTATTTTTTTAATAACGTTTAAAAATAAAGTACAGAATTAACAACCAAAGTTATAGAAAACAATTTGGGTAGATATAGAGATAATAGTATTTAAAGCTAATATCTAAAAATATATATATATAATTTCTCTTTTCTTAAGAGAGTAGGTAAGTAGGTATATTAACAAAAGTATTGAGAACATATAGGTGCAACTACAAAAAACTAAAGAGAGAGAGAGAGAAAAAGAAAAAAAATTAATAATTATAGTTTAAAAAACTAATTTTTTTACTTTGTCAGAAGATAATCGTGTTCTTCTCTCATTTAAGATAAGTCCCGCTCTCGAAAAAATACGTTCACATGGAACGGATGTCACAATCGGGCAAAAATGTTTTCTGACAAGTTTTTTTAAGTATGGAAAATTGTATCCGTGTTCTCGCCACCATGTTAATGGATTTTTATTGCGATCTAACAGAGGTTCTTCCAAGTACCTGCCTACTTCGGCAATCGCTCTCGATCGAGATGTTCCGACAGTCTTATACGATAACTATAAATAAATAAAGAAAGAAAGAAACTAAAACAAACGAAATTGTCTCTAGCATATAAAACGAACAAAATAGATTGGTCGGGTTCTGAATAAAATAAAAGAAGACAGTTAGGTGTGAGTTTTGGAGCTAAACTGGAACTCCCTCCCCAGTAAATGACCTACTTTCATTCCTAACCATTACCATATGTAACGGTATACATACCAATCCTAGATCAGGAATCATCACCTTTCTATTTACTAATTATATCAACAAATCCTTTCCTCTCCCTTTCACCCCTACCCGTCTATAGCTGCCAAAACAGAAGCCATCTGGATAGCATCAGTTAATCCTCCCCCGAAGACGCGAAGACGTCGTATCTTGGAAACAGACTCGTGTATCAGTACCCGATTGCCGACTACGCGAGTTCCGTTCCAAGTTCCAAAGGGGAATAGATCGGTTACCGGCTGTATCAGATACAAAAGTATCGAGTAAATTTATCGGATACAAACGAGTATCTGTATCAACATGTATCTGATACGGGAAAACCGCGTATCGACCCAAGCCTAGTGGCCACTTTGTGGTCGCATAAGGGTATCTGTATTTTTCCTTGTTGTCGGTATAGGTAATGTGGTTCGCAATCGGATTGTTTGAGTGACTAACTACTCCTTTGAATAGGTTCTTGACAGTTCTTGAATATGGTCATCAACTGATTAGATTTCTAGATTCAGAGTAGATGACAGAATTTTGTACAAATCAAGGTGCATTGACAATTATTCTGAAGAATTTTTGTGGAGGATCTGAGATGTTTTCCTATTGGAAGGTCACTGCACTGCTCCGAATTGAGTTTGGAGTTTTACTGCACAAAGTCGAGCTTTGGCCATGCTATATTAAGGATTTGGTTGATCCGCAGATTATTAAAATTTCCACGAAATGAAAAGAAATTTAAAAGTTTCATAAACCTTATTTTAAGCAAATGAAAAATTGTAGTAAGCAAATTTATACAATATATCTTGTCTTTTTATGATTTGGCATTTTAAAACCATTATAAATTGGAAAAATTGTACTAACTCATATTTTTCATGAGGACATCTTTTAGTTTTGCTTTTCTATTGATTTATAACACAGTGATTTCACTTGGGAAAAGAAATATCCTAAACAATATCCTGTGACCTCTTCAGCTATCACTATGCTTTGTTAAATTTTTCATAATTTTTATTTATATTTAAGATTCGCACTAAGTTTTCAGCCTCTTCTTTAACTGAAGAATAGCAACAGCTTAGAAAATTGGTGGCTAGGAATAGTAAAGGGGCTATGAGCTACGCAACGAGTCTACTTACAACGACATCTGGCGGATTTCGAAGACGACGCCAACGTTTCTATCTCAAGAACAATAAAAGATACGAGAATAAATTAAATTGCAAAGTTATAGAGCATGACCATAGCTGTCACCTTACTGAAGTTATGAAAGGGGGTCTCAGTACTTAAGTGGGCATCCTGTATATTGCAAAAATTATAGTTGAAACTTTTGGCTTCAACTCGAACAATTTTGAAATTTTATCTTTTTGTTATAAAAGTGAAATTATAACAATGTAGATGAAAGTGGGCCTCATTGTTTTTGGTAGCCAATTTTTTCAGATCCTGTCTAGCTCTGATGATATGTTTATATCTAAGGTTTTGCTGATCTCAGCAAAAGCTTAGATTTCAAGCGCCATTGCAATAAGGAGAAATCTACTTACCAACATGCAGAGAGCAAACAGGAACACCACAGAGTATTTCATGGCTGGATGTTAATAGACGTTTCGGTTCGATCTGTCCTAGTACCAGTATTGATTTCTCGTTCTGTGATCCAACTATTTATACTGAGTTCAGCTAACCTCCTCCCCAATTAAATGTGCAACAGTGAAAATCTGTTCCAAATGGTTGCTAATCAACCGTTTAATTAATTTATTTTAGCAGCTGTTGAAACTAGAAAAGCTGTGTTATTTTCCCATTGTTGAAAAATTGTTTTCTTTTGTTTGGATGGTATTAAGTACTATTTTCCTTGTTCATTAAACGCTTTCAGTTATTCTCGCATTTGTTACAAACACAATTTACTTCTCAACGATGGTAAATGACAAAGAAATCTTTAATGATCACTATTTAGTGCTCTATATTTTACAGTTATCTGGCGAATTTAATTAGTACAACGAGGTTTTCTCGAAGAACTGATCATGTTTATAACATCTACCAAAATGTTTCTCGTAGTAACAAAGATTATTTTTCAGATGAATTTTATCGATTTCTCACAACTTCAAGGGGATTACTTTAAATAATTTTTTTTCTGGAATAGGATTTTAATGAAGAAATGTAGACTGTTATTCTAATTGTATTTTTAAAAATAAATTCTTTCAAATTAGTAAAAAAATGTTGATTTGTTAAACAATAAATACAAATATTCATGACGAAACAAGTTCTATGTAATGACTTTTAAATGAATAAGTAAATGTCGTCCTAATTGACAATGACGCGAAGTGTAAAAGCTTTTAAATTTATGACGTATAAATGCATGAAGGATATCTTGTTTATGATGAACTTAAGATTTTATCTAAACTTTAAATTTTTGTCAGTTCTCTCTATGGTGGGCGATAAAGATTCCTTAGACAAATTTAAAGGGCATGTCAGCCATAAAGAAACAAGTCATTTTTACCATAGATCGTGGGGTTAGAAACACAAAGGGCGACCTATTCAGGGACTCTTTTGCATTGAATTAATTAAAAGAAAGGATGCATAAGTTGAATTGTAAAGCATAGGTTTAAAGGAATATAAATTCACAATAGCATAATGACACAGTTACATTAATAACAAGATGCAAAGCGTGTATCGCTTCGGACCTCAAGTCCTTTGAACACTTACTTTAAGTACTCTAAATTTTTGTTATCGATGCTGCGTCCTACATTATGTGGATTGCCATTGTATCTGTCATACTACGTACCACTTGTAATGCTGTTATTTATGCAAATGTGTTTTGTGCTGATGTGAATTTGTATTCCATTAAACCTATGTTGTATATTTTATCTGGTGCATTGTTTTCTTTTACTTAATTCAGTGGTAAAGAACCTCCTGTAGCAATCTCTCTTATAAAAAGGACTTGTTTCTGTGTGCCTGATATATATTTAAGTTTGTCTAAAGACTTTTGAATCACTCTGCATATTAGGAAACGAAAGGACAATTTAATGCATATTTTATGTGAAAGTTAGAATCGTTGTCAGTCGCAACAGGCGAACTATTCATCTTCTGTAAAAGTTCAAACAAAAAAAACGAAATAACAGTCACCACATAACTATTTCGATAGATAATATGAAAAAACTAAAATGCGGAAACTAGATAAATTTATCTTTGACAGAATAGACTGCCTCTTATCAATGAAAAAGAACTAAGAATTCAACTTTTACTTTTAGATAAAAATAAGCATAGCTTTTGTTTTAAAATTCAAGATATTATGTTTCTATTTCCATCATTTGGCAGAACATATTTCTTCAGACAGAAATTTGACTTTTTTTCTTGTTATAATTAACACAAAGAATAAAGAATGGAATGGTCTATCTGATTATACCAGTGGCGTTATTTTTCATACTGATATCTGGTTATTTCTTTACGTAGCCCACATTATTATAGAACTGAGAGTTAACTGTGTTCAGAATTAACTTTAATTACTAGCATTTCTTGTGGTAAAACAAATTACTCAAAAAATTAATTCAATTATATAAGTTTTTTTTCGTTGTGCGGGCATTTTCCCTGAATAGCTGTGTAAATTGGAAAATTTGCCTTAGAATCAGTTTACAATAACTGATTTCATTAGCTACAAACACCAAAAAGATCAACCCCATATAGGTAGAATCTACTTCTGTATAATCCTTATAGAAACACTACTTACTGCAATGTTTCTCATGAGCCGATTTCGGGAAACTTCTGCAAGTTTTTGCCTATCATAGAACCCAAAACCACCTCCCGCTTAAAGGTTTATACAGGGTGTCCACACTTATCGTGGTCGAATAGCTAATTTCTAAACTGTTAGAGATAGATATATAGTTTCAATTGGAAAAATGCTTTAAATGGAGGGAAGAATTATGATATATGTCTTTGGGTGTAAATATATATTCCTGAAAAAGTTACGAAATCTAACTTTTTAAACAGTCCCCTGGTCCTATCAATCATATTTAGCAAAATATTTTTGACACTCTAACATTTTAACAAAAAAAGTCCCAATCTTCTGCGAAAAATACTGACCGAGTTATAAAGCTATGAATATCGCTGACTTAGATCACTTAACACCATTTCAATAGCCGTCTTGAAGACGATCCACCAATCAATGCGCAGCACTTGCTCGACGAGGCCGCTGACTGGTTAAAAATCATGAAATTCAAAGTTCCGTAACTCGCTCAGTTTTAGTCGCAGAAGAATGGGATTTTTTGTTTAAAATGTTAGAGTGTCAAAAAATATTTTATTAAATATGACTGATAGGACCGGGGGATCGTATAAAAAGTTAGAATTCATAAGTTTTTCAGAAATTTATTTAGTGACTCAAAAAACATTAAACATAATTTTTCCCTTTATTTAAAGCATTTTTCCAATTGGATCTATATGTCTATCTCTAACGGTTGAGAAATTAGCTATTGGACCACGAAAAGTGTGGACACCCTGTATATAATATGTGTATACCCATGTTATCTTGTGAACACGATGACTAAGTGAATCTGGGTTGTATTTAAACCGGTCAGTGATACGTTGTAGGGGGGTGTGAAAATCTCCGCTTTGCAGACGGCCATCCAGCTCAAAGTGGGTGGAAAAGTTGAGAGTATAAAATTTTCATTTCCTCATAGCTCCCTTTCAATTGACATAAAAGGATAATCCAGATTACGCTAGTTTATCACGTTATCATAACAAACATCTTTTGTGCTAAAAGTTTTTTATAGTTGCAGTTGCTTAAAAATTAGGGGCTGAAAAGTGATATTCAACCCCTAACTTCGACTGCTTTGTGTCCTATGCTTGTGGAAAACTCATCAGTGACCATCTGATCCAAAGCTCAATGAAACCTTGTTGGGAAATTCATCTGTTGAATTATCTTCCACTCTTTTTCATCCAAGTGGTTCGAACTCTTGTGAAAATAGAAGAGGAAATGGTAGCGCGGGTGAAATTTTCGTTTCCTTATATTCTCTGGATAAACGGAATCAGCCTTGCCTTTTAGCTGGCGGAATGGAGTTCCTTTCGTGCCATAACTTGCACTGACGGCATTCAAAAAGCTTAATTTTTCCAAACAGAACTTTGCAATACGCTTCTGTGAGCTCTTTCTCCGTATCTCGATAGGTATTTGACAACCACATTTATTTTTCATTCTTATTAGATTAAGTAATATGTCGTCTTTATTGGGTGTATTTTTAACAAGTGTTAAAGGATGTTTATTTCTACTGAATTATTTCTATGTCTCCACTCTTCTCTTTCAACGGCTCTCGGGGTTCTCTTTCATGTTTACAGCGACTAACCATTGACGCACAGTCGCGGGGGAAAAAAGGAGCCGCCCAGCATTATTCCGCCGCTGTTCATTGCTTCTTAAAACTAAAGATACCGTTTTACAGGAAATAACGTATACTAAACGATTCTAAGGTTGAAAATTTCATAAGGGGTCGTCTGCATATTTAAAATTGCACTAACTTCAAAATTTTCAATCGCAACACCCTTTTTTGATGCCATAAATAAATTCCTCATGAAAAGATACCCCAGGATATTAATTTTGGTTAATATATCATTAATAGACTGGAAGATATTTGACATTTTGTGTTCTCGACATAAAAGGGGTCGTCTCCACATTTACTTACAAAAGTTCTCTGCTTGCTTTTAAATGTCGGTAGTAGCATTTTAAATTATTTCGCACTTTACCTGTTATTTTCAAAGTAATGATCTGCATTTTAGAATCAGTAAAACTTGATGCGTAAAAAATAAATAGGATAATTTTACACCACTTTAATTATAAAATTTTAAATTATATATTTAAATAGTTAAAAATTTATATATTTAAATTTTATAAAATAAAGTGGTTGAATGATTATATTTAATAATGAAAACAGTTTCGAAATGTATGCCGCCTCTTTAGTGTATCGAATTACAGCGAAAATAGAAAATGTAATGTATCTTCAAAACTGTTCTTTTAAATAGGCTGAAATTCTGCATGAACTTACGAAATAGACATCTGCATCGATTACTATTAAAATTTATGAGTGTTGCTATTCAAAAATGTTTGGACATAAAATATTTCATGTGCTCAAAATTATTTTTAAATCAAAAATATAGGTGCAGAATGTGTAGGATACTTCAAATTATTGCAACAAAAAAGGGTCTAGGTCAAAAACGAAATTATTTCTCATGATATCAATAAAAATTCAAAATTTTACTTTAGCATTGAAGACTCAAAATTTTATTTGCTTATAAATTCAAAAGTTATTGAGCTTGGATAATGAAATTTGGAATCCTGGCATAAATTTCGATGGAGGTTTGAAATCTATCAAGAAAAATGGTTTGTGCCATTGGAAAGTTTGAACTTAGTGCAATTATAAATAAGTAGACGACCCCTTATGAACTTTTTAGACATGGAATCTATTAGTAGACATTATTTCCTGAAATTTGGTACCTACTGTTTTAACGTAAAATGAACAGCAGCGGAATAATGCTGGGTGGCTCCTTCTTTTCCCGCGACTGTACAGCAAGCCATCCCAACAATTTCCCGTGTAATATAATTACCCTGTTGTAAAATTAAAATAGTCTCGACGTACAACTCACGTCTGAGATTCGAGCCATCTATCTAAATACATAACCCCCTTCCCTGCTATCTCTTAACTACAATAGAGAAGGGGTAATCGAATTAGAAAATACAATGGAACCTCGCATAACGAACAAAATAATTTGTAAAAAAATGGCTTGCTTAACGAGCAATGTTTCTCATAACGAGTGACGAGGAAAGGGGAAGTCCCAGATTTTGAGCCTGCTACATCAGTCTGTGATTAGCACTCCTTCTTCTAGCATCTTAGTGTCGCTTCTGATCTCACATTTTTTTTTATCAAACTTGTGCCCAGACATACTATTTGTGATTTTTTTCTGCACAAAGTTTAAAACTCCGTTTAAAAATTTCCCCGAAGAAAGAAGGCAGCCATAAGAGAAGAAAAATAACAGTAAATGAACGTAAAATCATTGAAAAGCTAGAAGGAGGTGGGAGCATGGCTGATCTACTCAGCACATGCAATCGGTCTACATCAAGGATTTGCACTATCCTCAAAAGCAATGATAGGATTAAGGAGATATATGCTTCAAAAGGAATGACAAGAATATCTACGCAACGGTTGCGTATTCTCGACGGTGTTGGAAGGTTGCTTCTTATACGGATCACGAAAAACTATTGCAAGGCGACGCAATTAACGAGAATATGGTTTCTGACAAAGTGAACGTAATCTTCGCCGACCTCGTTAAGAAGTCGCAGGATCATCAACGGTCGAAGAAGTATTTAAGGGAAGTCGTAAGTTATACTAAGTTTCTTTGAATAAAATGAACTCTAAAGCTGGCTTAGCGTTCGTTGTCTACGAAGATGATCAAGAATCTGCCTATAAAACAATTTTGCATTCGCGATGAGTGCACTGCTTTTCAAGCAGAATTACTGTAAATTAATCTCGTAGTGAAGTGGTTTAAAGAAAATGGACCCGCTTCGTCTCAATCTGTTCGGATTCTCTATTTGCATTTCTAAACATTAAGAGCAAAGAAAAGCTTGGGATAGAAACTCTCACAATTCTTCGAACTCTTAAAAAGAATCGGGTGGAAATTTTCTTCATTCATGTGAAAGGACACTGTGGAATCCTTGGAAATGGAAGAGCCGATTTTTTGGCAAAGAATGCCCTTAATATGCCAATTAGCATAAACGTCGGAATTCCCAAATGTCATTAGAAAAGACTCAGTCACCAGAAGCTCTTTGGGCAGTGGGAAGAGCAACACTGTTTTTCATCAAAAGCCAGCCACACAAAACAGTTCTTTCCAATGGTAAAATACAGGCTCGAACGAAATTCTTTCTTCTTCTGCTCTTTTAAAGTGACCCGGTTTCTTACTGGGCATGGTAATTTTGGGGAATATTTAAAGAGGTTTCATCGACAGACTAATGACGTGTGTGACTGTTTTGCAAAGAGAAATTTAAAACGGGAGCATATTATTTTTCGGTGCCTACAAGTTCAGGATTGCCGGAAAATCTTACAGCAAAAACTTGACGTTTCAGAACACAATGTCTTCTTCTTATCTTTTATAGAATTTGTTCCCATTTGTAAATATAAATAATGTTTTTCCTACTGATTAGACACATTTATGCACCTAAATGCAAAACCGTTTTGTTCATTATTACTATAATACTCTTTGTTTTCTTCTTCTTCGATTGTTTTTTCATGTATCCTCCTCCTTTTTTATTATTTTTTTAATTATTTTTGTCTTGTTTTATTTTCATATGGTGTTTTTTTATGTTTTTTTCTATGTATTGATTCATTTGTTTGAAATTTTCTGTAAATTATTACTTTCTTTTACACTACTTTTACTTTTTTTAATTCTTTTTTTCCCCTGAAAATATTTTGTATCATATACTTTTATATATTCTTGTAAAATATTGATTATTTGATTATTGAAGTTTTGACTTTCTATTCTTGATAGAGTTCAGAATGATTTTTTTTTCGCATTTTTAATATTATTTTACTTTGTCTTATCTAATTCATTTAATTATTTTGCATTATTTTTTGTTTTCAATACTTCTAATTTTCTCCCTTGATTTTTAATTTATTATGTGTAGAGAATTATTTTGTAAACTTACTTCAGTAAGCCTCTTATTATATATTTGTGGAGCACGAGGAGTTTGGCATGCTCAATAATAAATAGTAAATAACTGCACCGTTAGCCATTTCGTCTGTTCATGAATTTGTTTGTTACGCAATCGCGATCAAATGCATTGTTGGATTTTCTTCAGATTTAGCATAAATGTTCCTTGAAGCCATAAAGAGCGAAGTATATTCAAGAATTTATATATTTTTTTATTCCGTTTACAGATAGTGGCTCTTTTACTGGTTTAAATTTGCTGGCGGGTTAATGGCAAGTTTGGTAGCAATAAAGCATTTGAATTATTTTGTAATTACAACTGTAATTTTGTTAATATTTACAAACTCAATAATTTATGCAAATAATTCGCTGTGAAAAAAAGAGAAATGAGATCATAGTTCCGTGTTGAGAGTTGCTTTTACCTATTTAACCCCTTCAGACTTGTTGTCAGATATATCGGACATCATCTTGCAACTGCTTCTATTAATTCAATAATTGATGAAATTACATATTGTTACTTTTATTTTATTCACGACTTTTGCATTATTATAATCTTTTGTTTTCTGAGGGTTTTTTTCCTTCGTTGAATGAGTACTAGAGAAAAGTTTTGCATCAAAATTTGGATCATACAGCAATTTAATAATAAATCATATTTTTGGAAGTTTTAATGCAAAATCACCTCATAGGTGCAGATTATTTTCACTCATTATTTTTTTTTCAGTATATTTCAATAGCAAACTCACTATTAGCTGTGTTAGATATGTTTATTGAAAACCAAGGTGGAGATACACAAGAAAAATAAATTTTATAAATATATGGTTATAAGTAACAGTTTTATATCATTGTATTCGGTCAAATCAAGAATTTTAGACATCATTTATCCAATTATTGTTCAATAGTAACAAACATAAAGCAATGATATTTATCCTATTATTTGGAATATTGTACACAATCGCGGAAATAAAAGGAGCCCCCAACATTATTCTGCGCTCGCTCAGTGTACATTGAAAAAAGATATCTTTTTAAAGAAATAATGTATACTAAAAGATTCTATGGTTAAAAAATTCTAAAGGGGTCATCAAAATATTTAAAAGCGCACTAGCTTCAAAATTTTCAATGGCCAACACCCATTTTTGATGTCTTAAATAGATTTAGTATCAAAAAATACTCCATGAAATAAATTTTGGTTAATATACCATTAATAGATCTGAAGATATTCCACATTTTGTTTTCGAAATAAAAAAAAAAATGGTCGTCTCCCCATTTAGATAGAGAAGTTCTCTGCTTGCGCTTAAATGTCGGTAGTAGCATTTTAAATTATTTCGCTCTTTAAATGCTATTTTCAAAGTAATTATCTACATTTTTACAATCGATAAACTTGATGCGCAAAAAAGTAATGTAGAACAGAACTTTTCTCCAAAAATATTTATTTTGTCCTGAAAAAATTTTATATCCAATTGCTCGGGAAGGTTTGTGTAAGTTCACATTCGTGTGAATAATTTTGATAACAAAGTGTTAAAAGTTTAATAATTTATAAGTATTTATTTCCATAACTTTTTTCTTGTACGAGTGGAAATAATCAAATAAAGGAGAATATTCGTTGTTTTAATGAAATGTTAGTATGTGTATTAAAATTAATAACTTATTGAGATTTATTTTGACTTTCACTGCTTTCTAATTATTTTCTGAGTTTTCTTTGTAAGTTGATGTTGTATTGATGGTAACTTCTTCGTATATTAATGATTTTAGTGAATTGTGCGCCACTTTAATTTATAAAATTTCTTTGTTTACATCAAACAATTAAATATTTATATATTTAAATTTATAAAATAAAGTGGTGTAAGGATTACATTTAATAACAAAAACTTTTTCGAAATATATGATGCCCCTTTCAGTGCAACGTTTCAGAGCGAAAATAGAAAATTTCATGTAACTTCAAAACTTCTAGCTCGAATAAGCTCAAAGTTTGCATTGGCTTATAAATTAGCCTTCTGCATCGATTACTGATAAAATTTTTAAGGGTTACTCTCCAAAAGTTTTTAAGCCTGAATTTGATAAAATATTACTTGCACTGAAAATTATTGTAAAATCAAAGTTATAAGCGCAGAAAATGTAGAATATTTCATATTATTACAACAAAAAAAATCTAAGTCAATAACTATATTATTTCTCAAGATATCAATAAAAATTCAAAATTTTACTTTAACATTAGAAACTGAAAATTTCATTTGCTTATAGTTTCGAAACGAATACAGCTACGATGGTAAAATTTGGTATCCTGGCATAAATTTCGATGGAAGTTTGAAATCTATCAAGAAAAATGGTTTGTGTCATTGGAAATTTCGAAGATAGTGCAATTATAAATATGTAGAAGACCTCTTATGAAGTTTTTAGGTATGGAACCTTTTACTAGACGTTTTTTCCCGAAAACTGTTACCTTTCGTTTTAGTATGCGATGAACGACGGCAAAATAATGCTGAGTGTCTCAATTTTTTTCCGCGACTGTACATTCTTTATTTCATTACAACTTACTTATATTTCGAGAACCCATCTTTCGATTTGCATTTTTTGAATGCCGGAGCGTATAAAGCCTTGAATCATAGTTTCAAAATAATTTCGTTTATTTGTAGCGGTCATTTGTAGTTCATTTGTAGCATGATTTATAAGAGATATTTTCAGTCTTTTGACAATTTCGACTCATTTTTCCATTTAAATTTTAATCTAATCCTTCTCACAGCATTTTTTGTTGACATTTCACTCTCCTTTCGATAAATTTTATAATTTTTTAAATTCTGTAAATTTATCAAATTCCTTTAGTGGTCTTTGGAGTATTTAACAAATAATTTTAAAGGTGACATTGTAATTTTGTAGAAAAGTAATGTTTTCTTCATATTTAGTAATCAAAATGCAGTAAAATTTGCTTCAAATCTCTTTTGTATGCTTTCTCCTGCTTTCAAGTTTCCCTTTCAGTTGTTTCATGTGCCTTATAGTGATGAGCTTGGGATAACATAGAGATGTGCTGAACATAAAATCATTTATTTATAATATCGTATTTACCTGACCATTTCTGTAATATTATAAGTGAATTATTTCATGCTCTCTATAGAGATGAGCTTCATAGTCTGAAAACATACATATTAACAAATTTACCAGCTCATTGATGGAATATTACAATTAAATTATTTTATACCTCCTATGGGGATGAACCTTATAGACGAGAATCATTTACTTGTACTAACACAATTACCTGTTACTTGAATATTATAAGTCAGCCATTAATGACCCTATGGCAATGCTTGTTATAAGTTAAATTTCATTTATCTATGCCAACATATTTTCCAGCTCATTTTGTGACTATTATAAATCACTATTTTCATGCTCCCTATTACAGGCTAAGAATAATTTATTCATTCTAACATATTTATCAGGATATTTAGAAAATATTATAAATCATTAATTTCATGAACATTATGGGGATGAGCCTTTCAGGCTGAGAATCATTTAATCATTTATTTATACACATATATTAACATGCACATTGCTTGAATATTTATAGTCCACTTTTAATCGTTTATCAAGAAAATAAAATTTTTAAAACATTGTGTTCAAAAATGTTTTATTTTATATGTATTACTCGATAAAACAGATTTTTCAAAGCATCTGTAGGAAAAATCCCAGATCGTTCTCGAGCAATTTTCTTTCACCTCTTAGTCTTGAGGATGCTGGCCAGGGCGGGTTGGCCTTGGTGGGCAACGGCCCCCAAGCAGACCTGGCGGACATGTGCGCCTTCTTTGCAAGGGGAATATTTCTCCTCGTAGACGTTCAAGAAATTCGTTATTGCCATCGTCATCGTCGTCTTCTGTAGTTGTTTTGGTTCTGTTACCCTCATCAATGTCTTCTGTAGTTGTTTTGGTTCTGTTACCCTCAACAACGTCTTCTGGAGTTGTTGGTCTCGGATCATCTACTTGACTTCTCGAATATGAAATCAAACACTGGAAAGAAAAACGTTGATTGTGAATCGTTGCCAAGGACAATAGAATCTGGTTTATTTATTTATTTAGAAAATGTATACTACAGAATAAACTCCAATTACAGAGCGCATGATACAGAAATAAACACTAAAATAGCCGTAAAACACAGATCAATAAAAATAGACAGAGAAATCACTAAAAAACACGACATGAATTTAAAAAGCACACAAAATAAAATATTTCAAGAACACAAAAGCCGCAAACATTCAGTCTTAAAAACACCATAAGACGTATTAAACACATGAAGATCTTCAGAATACCTGTTAAAAAATTTTTTAACAAAAGTAATCAACATAAGCATTAGCTATATCAATGCCGTTGATAAAACATTTATCGTTATAGTATAATTTGCCAGGCAAATGGTTATTATTTTTTTCCTTTTTAGAATGTGACCAAAACTTCTTTGGTTCAGAAATTAAATCTCGCTCAATGAGATGTAAATAATTGCCATAATCGCTTTTGATACCATACTTAACACCAGTACGTAAGACCTAAATTCATCGATTAAAACCGGATTTCTGTGTCTTAAAAGTAGGCGACGAACTATTTCCTTCCTTCTCAACAATCTCCTGGTTTCAACAGAATACCAGAAAGGAAATTTCTTAGTAATAGCTCTTTTTAAAGGAATAGTTCGGGAAAATACCTCATCTAAACAATCATAAAAATTATAAACTTCCAATCGATCTCGATCAAACAAATTCCAATCGATCTCAAATCCAGGTTTCTATCAAACAAGGTCTCTGTTAAACGGACTGGTTCAAGAATATTGAACTGCGTTCTTCATTTTTTAATAGAGTCAATGATTTTTTTAGAAAAGGGTTTCAAAGTTGGTATTGGAGCCGATTTTTTGGATTTTTACTATGCGAAAGCTTATAAAAAGCTGTGAATGAGAGGTAATATTTTATAACTCAAGAAACTATATGCAGAGCTCACATTAATTGATTCCATTATTTAAATGAGTTATTTCTCAATTTATTTTAGTATTAAATTTTCTTTCAGTTTAATTCCTTCAAAGAATTCTGTATTTAACTTAAAATGCAAAATATTTAATAAACTTCTATTAACCAGCCTTCGTTGTTTTTAAAAATAAATGTTTAATGAATGGCAGCTTTTATTATTGCTATAAATTATAAAATAACAAAACTATTTTGCTTTCAGAAAGGTTTGCAACTGAACTCCTGGCAATAAAAGAAATGAGAAAGAAGGAACAAATACATAAAAACAGAATCTGGATCGAGGCAGATTATTTTATCATATGCATCTGAGTGCATTTATGCACATTATATAAATGTTTCTACTTAAATGAAAAAGATGGTGAATGAAGGGTAAAACAGATGAATAAAGAGAAGAATATTCGAAATATAAGAAGAGTTGTTTTTGAAATCACTCGTATAATGATCGTTTACATAATGACCGTCTATACTACTCTTTGTGGGCTTTATAACTTTAGGTTTTGATATTTAATACATAACTGTATTTTAAAAACAATTCAGTTTCCATATAAAAGTTTTATTTGCAAATTGACACTCCATTTCCAAGTCATAGAACAAATGACGGCTCATGCAGTATAATCGTGGAAATGCTCTAACTTTTAATCCTTCAATGCACAGTTAAGTGAAGCAAGGTGTACCACTTACATTTTTGGCCTTCTTTCATTAATTAATAACAGTTCAACATTTAGCTAATTAACATATAGCATATTTTGCTTGAAATAGGAAAGTATTTTAACTAATTAATTTTAATATAAAAAATTCGAGCTCGAAATTAATTTTTCAGTTCCTCTTTTTGTATTCCTTACTACATTTAAAAATATCCACGCAGCTTGGGCTGAACACTAAATGACAGCGTAGCGAAGGATTTAAATAAATTTATTATCAATTAACAAGAAACATTTTTAGCAAAAAAACTTCCTAAATATAAGCATAGTCGGATTATGTTCTTAATATTTTCAAAAATTACTTAGCTTCAGATCAAAAACGTGCATGGCCAACCTAGGCCATGGCTTAGGGTGCATCTATCGGAGAAAAAGATATAAAAGAAATACAAAAGAAGATAAATATAAAAGAAATTACAGTAAACCATTTAGAAATTTCAGTATTATTTTGAAAAGACCATATCAAATACTGTTTTTAAGCACATCTATACAAATGAAATAAACTGGTGGCACATTTATGCTGCCTATCTCAATAGTTGCAGTTTGTGAACGAGCGGAGAGAGCGCAGAATTAAACGCCTTGACTAGGGCGCAGAAATTCCGCAGTTACAGAGAGCATAAGAGAATCAGTATTCGAGGGAATTGCAGTACTTCGAGAGGTTATCCCCCCCCCCCTCCGCTTAGGATAATGAAAAAATCGGGTAGGGAACTTAGTTTCCAGTCTCAATTTTTCCGGGAATTTCACTTGAAGATTAAAGGAAAATGGCGCTAAATTGCTGATACATTTAAATATTAAATACAAAATAAATAAATAAGTGATTAAATTTACAGACTGAAAAGATGGGGGTGCTGCAGTTTCGCAGTGCCTATACACGAGCCACCCCTGTACAGAATGGATTTTTAATATTTTTTAACTTCGATGAAGCAGTAAGGTAACCCCAGCTTTGATATCTGGTTCTGCATATTTCATACCCCACAACGCAACTATTCGTGAGACATGCATTCAGAATGCATGAGAATCATATAGAAAAACACAAAATCGTTAAGATGTTTTTCTTATGCTAATGTTTTAATTTTAAAAATATAATCTGATTAACCGAACAATTTCAAAGAGTTAAGTGACTACTAAGACGAAAAAATGGTTAAAATGTATAGTTATGATTTATTTATGTATGATTTTTTGCTGTTTTTAACATTGTTTCTACATAACTACACAAAAATCATTGTGTCGGCGAACCGAAGTAACTCAAGATTTTCTATAATATTGTTGCGATATTTTTTACTATATTGTATAGTATTGCAAATACTGAGCAATATCTTAAAATATATTGTGTAATATTTTTGTTCTATTAGGAAAATGAACGTAATTTAGTAACCAGGCTTAGTTTTTAGAATTGACGTGTCATTCTTGGGATTAAATTTGAAAGAGAAGGAACTTTTTCCAACACTGAATAGCATTAAAATCAAGTTTGGTTTGAACAGAATTGCCATCTCTATATCTGTTTTTCAAAGAAAATGTTATAATACGACAATTGCCAGTTGCGGAAATTGTGAAGATTTTTCCCACTCAACACTTAAAGAAAATTCTACCTTCTATAAACCAAATAAGCGAAAAGTTAGAGCTTCAGCTTAATTTTCATAATTTACTTTCTCATTCTTTGATCCTAAGTGCTTGATGGATAAGACAGCGCTGTGGCTGATATCACAGAACTTAACAAAAAAGACCATAGATAGCAACCTAATATTAAATAGAGATTAACTTACCAGCATACAAACAGCAAAGAGGAACATTACAGAATATTTCATGTTTAGATATGTAGTAGAAGTTTAGATTCGATCAGTTCTAGTAGAAGTGTTGCTTTCCTATTCAAATAGGTCAACTATTTATATATAAATGAACAAGAAAGTCCACGTTAAGTAACATATGGTAAAATCTGTTTGAAAGTTTTATGATGCTTCGCCTAATTATTTCTATTTGCTGTAATTATTTAATTCCTTCCATATGTGAAAAATCGTTTGCTGTGAATCGATACAAATACTTCCTTTTTACCCTTGTTCATCGCACATTTTTCACTTCTGCTAACATCTGTTCCTCACAGATCTTACTTTTCGAGTAAAATAAATAATTAGGGAAAGCTTTTATTATCCTCATTTAGTTCAGCTTATTTTATAATTATGTGTTAAATTTATTTGGAACTTTTACGTACATCTATGAATAATTTTATCTCTTTAAACAAGTGCATCAAAGTCGTGAAATAAATTTTATTACTCTAAGATTTGCCAATTTTAAGAATTTCAAGAATTTACATTTATATTCATTTGGTTTAAAGAAAAATCTATTCCAAAAACATTTTCAGTATAATTAGGTTTTGAATTTATCTCAAATGTGGAACTTTTAATAAAATTTTAATGTTAAAAACCATTTTTATACCAATAGAGAGAAAGTCCAGTCTTTTATCTAACCTATGAGAGTGTTTATGTATGTACTAAATGTAAACGGTCATAAGAACCGTTAAAATCTAACCTGATATCCTCACTGGCAACATGTCACTTCATTTTAAAGTTATAGATTAAACAGTTAGTTCGCTGATTCCCATAACATGCAAAAGGTTAGAGTATACCAGCGCGATGTAAAACATTTGCCTCAGAACATAGAGTCAGTATTCATTCATATTGGCTGTAAAAGTTTCAACTATCTTTGTCTCGGTTTTTCTCCCTGGGGGGACCACGAGTACATGGATGGAAAGCCACCGGATGAGGAAGCGGGTTCTAGCTTCTCCTGGGGTGCAATAATGGTGGGGTTGTTTCACCCCCTCCAGTGATAGTACGTAACTCCTTTGGGATGGTTCGGGCCGTGGCCGGCGATGGCGACGAGGACTCCTGACTCAGTACTCCGGCTATTGCAGCGATTGTCATCCACAGGTCCCTGGATGCCTAGGCAGGAAGGGCTAACAGGGTTTACGGTTTTGCCGCGAATTTGAATTAAATGTCAAGGACTGGTCTCTATATTTATATTTCATTTAATGTTTTGTTTTAAAGGTTTGCTTACTACATATACCAATTTCACATAGAATTGAAATTCATTTGAAACTGTTTTAATATCGTTTCAAAAATGGAGGTGTAATAGAGGAAAACTTTTAGCGGTAACTGCATTGATTTGCTGTTCTGTCGACATCACATTTAATTTTCAATAAACTAACACTGATTTGAATCTCCTGTTTCGTTTGACAAAAATAAAAGTTTATTTGGTTTAAAAATAGCAATTTGAACATTTTTCATTGAATAGCTTTAATCCAAATTTGAAATTTTATTTATTTAGCTCAATGATTGATTACTATATTAATAAAATGGAGAAATCAGCTGGTCAGTGAAGGCGATTATTCTTAAGTAAAATAATTATTTTTAAGTTACCTTCAATTACCGAAGCTAATACCAGCATTCTCAGTGTCTTCTGCCGTATTTCCGGCTAAGTTTCCGATAAAGCAAATATTTCAGGGTCTTCAGAAAGGAACAAAAATCTTGCATGTTGCCAAGTCTTGAAATAAATTTGTAATTGCAGGTTTAATAAAAAGCAATGGTTATAACGAATAAGGAATGGATTTTATTGTAGTCCTAGACGATATCGCATAATTAAGTTAGTTTCTTTTTGTGAGCCGTTAAAATTAGAAATGGTTAGGTGCTTTTTTCTCATGGCGACACAAACGAGAAATGAATAATTTAATGTGT